>JAEQBH010007902.1:0-120383 GCA_016808115.1 Tetrastigma voinierianum | reverse complement strand
TTCTTTGGAAGATTCTTTGGAAAACGATGGGTGGAAACCCGCATCGACCATGAGAAGAAAGGACGAGGTAATCTTGTGTTTCTTTGATGAGAACAATAGCCACAAAAAGTGAATATTCTTTTGAAGAAAGACAAATGGAGATGCTTTAGAAACTATTGTCATCTTCTATGAACGATCATTGGCTCATCTTCAATCAAATTATTCCAGTTTGAACCTTAGCAACCTACAAAGTATTCTTTGGTATGCTACTATTATTCAAAGCGTAAAAAACCTTGGATCCTTGGACTCGAAGCATCGATCATATGACGAGAGATCACGACAATTTTTCTGCCATATGGCTCATGTCAATAATTTAACAGTCCAAATAACGCTATGGTTCACTATCCAAAAGGTTCTTGGAAATCCAGTTGTGCTATCAGGGGATCTTACTCTCAACTCTGTTCTCCTTTTGTTCACATTGGATTGTAATCTTATCAATTATTCAAACTCACTAAGGAAGAAGTTACCTATTTTTATAAAAACAAACTGCAATTTCAAGATTTGGATTCAGGAAGGCGATTAACAATCTTGAGGAATGCTCAAGACTCTGCATCCTTAAGGATCACCACAGTCACAGGCAACCTCAAAATGTGAGGTTGGTGGTAATTCTTTTAGTCTCATGTCTTCAAATCGCTGATAGTGCGATTATGTTATTGGAACTATAGCTTGGGTCATCTAATGTTATGTATCCAGGCATTTATTTTCTTCATTATTAATAAAAATCCAAAATCCTTTGATTGTGAAATCTATCATTATATAAAAAACAAAGTCAGTCCTCATTTTCCCGTTCGACACTATAGCGTCTAGTCATTTCTCAGTAATTCATAAGCGATATCTGTTTGAATCAGAATAAAATGCTGGCAGGTACTAGGTGGTTTGTCACTCGTGATGATGGTCTTTGATTAACGTGGGTATTATCATGAAAGAAAAATCTGAAGCAGTCAAATTTTCATTTTAAAAATGATTAGGACCAGTTAAGTCGAAAATACAAGATTCCAAAGTGATAATGCTAGGTTATTTGACTCCATTCTGTTTAGAAAAGGGATGATTCATAAGTTCATCATGTTGATACCTAACCATAAAAGATGAATGTTGAAGAAAAATGGCATTTCTTGCAGAGGTGGCTCGATACATTAATCATTCTCCTAGATATTAAATTATTCTTGGGGAAACTGTCCATGACATTTCTCATCAATAAGATAAATTAAATTACTAAGACCGAACCCTTGTCAAACACTCCTAAAATCCTTTCGACCATAGTCTCATCTCCAGCATCCACAGAATTTAGGTGTTCTATCTTTGTTCGTATCAATCAACCATTATAGTAAAAACTGATCTGATTACTCAAATTCACGTCTCTTGGTGTCTTAAAAAAAAAAAGGGTAAAAGTGTTACTCTCTCCGATTCACCAGAAAATTCTGAATTCGTGGATGTCACATTTTTTGAAACCCGGCCTTACTATCCCAAATTGATATTCGAAATTTAACAGAATATCAAATTTTGAACTCTGATCTGGTAAAGTGCTATCACACTAAAATCGTTCTGTGGAATCTATTTGTCAACCAAGTTCATTTCTTGACTTGCCGGATGAGAAGCACATCTAAGAGAAACAAGGACGGGAGCACTTTCGACAAACCCATGAGGCATGGGGTTACAATCAAACCAATTCAGGTAACAACCAAAGCTCAGGAGATGATGATGAGTCCAGAGTTCAGAAAATAGTGTTATTAATGCATTTGCAACTTGGAGGAAAGGAGTTAGATCATGCACTCAGCACATCCCAGTGAAATTTTATTTCTTATGATAAGCTATCACGTTTCTTGTCTTCTAACATCACGAATGGATTCTTAAAGAAATATTGAGCTTTCCAAGTATCCTAAGTGGAAGGTCGCGATCGATGAACAAGTTTGTTCGCTAGCAAAGAGTGAATCGTGGGAAATTCACCGGCCTCGAGGTAAAAACTGAGTTACCAAATTATAGTGGATTTTCACAATAAAGTGCAAGGCAAATGGTAATGCAGACAGTATAAAATTAGTTTAATTCGCGAAAAGTTCACGATCATATTGCATTGACTATCAAGAAACTTTATCCCAATTGCGAAGCAACCAACAGTGGTGTGTTTTATCCTTAAGCGACCTTTAATCTCAGTTGGTGCTTCACCAACTTGATGTGAAAAATGCCTTCCTCAGCTGACAGAGGAAAAAAGTTTACATGGACATTCGTTGGACATAGACTATAAGGTACAACAAAGTTGAACTTCAAAAATCTGTATGGTCTCAAACAATCTCACATAGGGCTAGTTTGAGCGGTTCCTGCAGGTAGTGAAAGATGGGTTGGTTCAATGTCAATCAAATCACACATATTATTTATGAAACACTTCTCAGGAAAGAAGTGACATTATCATTATATATGTGGCGACATAATTTTGACACATGATGCTGAAGAGAAAATTGTTTGCCAAAAGTCTTGACAAGTTTAGATAAAGGACCTTAAGGAAACCTCTCAAATATACCAGAGCAGTTACTGTCTCAAAGAAGGTATATGGTCTACAAAGCAATCACATTGCAGACCACTAAATGACGAGATGGATCTGGCCGCGAAAACACCTATGGATACAATTGTAAAACTGGAAGAAAGTGATGGAAGTGCTCCAGTTGATAAAGGAAGATATCAACGTCTTTTGGAAACGTCTATCTTTTCCTTTAAAGGCGGACATCGGCTTCTCTGGTAGTAATAGTAATCAATTCATGAATAATCCCAGCCAGAAAACACATATTTGCTATGACCAGGAGTATTGGGGTACCACCAAAAAATGACAGGGAAAATTTATTTCTTTCAAAGAAGTAAAGAAAGAGGAGTTGAATTTTAGGATATATGAAAGGTGGTAGTTCAATGATTGATGGGATCAACTTAAGTATTGTTCGTTTGTTTGGGAACTTGATTTTATGGTGAAGCTGGCAATAAGTGGTAGCCATACTTGATCTTTGTGAAATTACTGAGTTCTGGCGCAGGTATGCGAGGGGAATCTGATTTGACAATTTGTTACGAAGAATTGCAGGGTTCCATTGATATCCGCGTGTTACTCTTCAAACATTAGCACTTCTGATGCCATTTTGTAAGAATCAGTTCATGTGTTGAACTAAACGCGTGAAGTCCGTTGACACTTTATCAAGGAAAGATTGAAGAAGGAGTTTTCAAAGTTAGCTTCACTCAACAAATTATTCAAGCAGTTGACATTCTCAAAGCTCTTGCTAGAGTTAACCACACGAAGATTTGATGGAAAAACTTGGAATGATCAGCATCTGATGACGAGGGAGTGTTGCATCGAAACCAATCGCCTCATCTTTGTGCGTGTTTACTCCCTCCCATATTTAGCATTCATCTTTTCCTTTTTTTGGCTTTTCTAAATTGTGATGTATTATCACAGTCTTTATTATAATTGTTAGTACTTTTAGGATAAATATAATCATACTAACGGTATGATTCTTTATTAACAAGTGGTTATTAAGCTTTCCATGGAAGAGAAATTATGTCGATGATATTGTTCCCATTCAGATTATCTCTGAAATCATAGCTATTTATTTATTTATTTTCTAGTACAGAATTAAGAAGAGTCTGGAACTCATCTAGAGTTTTAACCTTCACTTTCCACAAAATGGATGAGTTTAAGACTCATCAGTCGAACTTGCCGCGAGTCTTCCATCCTTAATTGATTATTGCATGCACTCCATGTGTTTTGTTTTCTTGCTGTGTAGTCAGCGTTGCCCTACTATCAAACCAGTGAGCCAAATATTCGTGGCCTCATTTCTTTGTTAAACATTTTTTAGTTGTTATTTATTGCTCCAGGAAGTAATTATACCCCATTTTGAGATATATATATATTTGGTTAAATATTAAATTCAAATGGATGGTTTTTAAGTCATGATTGATTCAGTGTATTATAGATTTAGCTGATTTGAAGATGTAGTGACTTTGAAGTTATCATCTCTATCATGGTGGTCTCGAAACATCTTTTTATTCTAATTATTTGTTCCGTCTTTATAATATGATTTATTTTTTGAAGAAATAAATGAAAAATAAGTAAAAATAAATTATTACCTTTCATATATAAATTGTTTTGATTAAAACCATTTTCTTCCATAGATAAAAATTCTTCCTTAAGATACAACTCATTTACCTAACGTTTTGATTGTTTCAAAACTATGGTTAAATAAATGAACTTCTTCTTCTGACAAACGCTCTAAGCATATTTTTTAACATATAAATAAGAAAATTCTTTTATCACTCTTTTTAACATATAAAAATTGATGTTCATCAAACCAGCGGACCTTATTCAAGTTCACTGGATGAAATAAATTGTGAATTGGCATTGAATTGAGTCTCTCTCAATATACTACCCTTCAATCTATGACCAGACCTCAGTCAATTCTCTTTCAGTGACAATGGGCTTAATAACAGTAGCAATTTTCTTCTAAAATATTGCTTTGTTGTTTATAGCGATGATGTGGGCCACCTGGCTTTTAAGCCCAGGCCTTTGCCTCGATGAGCCCCGAGCCTTCACTTGGGTTGTGGCATTGCCTGTGAAGCCTGACCCCAGAGGCGACTGTGCCCACCTCGGCTCCACAGGGCCTCTGGGCAGGTGGTCCTAAAACCGTGTGGGATCCAAAGTCCCCTAGCTTGGCCACCTCACCCATATGGGAAAATACGCAAGTATATGTTTATCCCTGAATTTCCTAATTTCTAAATCCTTTGTTGGAAGAATAATCCTTCATAAGAAAAAACATATATTATCCACATAGGATAATCGTTGATAAGGAAAGCGGATGCCATCATAAAGGATAATCCTTGATAGGAAAAACTAGATTTTGCTCCCGCCGAAAGGATAATCCTTAATAAGGAAAAAGCATGTAGCTATTCTGGAAATAGAGCGGAGTTTGAGCTGGGCCTTGTAAGTGGGTCCCAGGAAGAGGGTATGCGATTCCTACTATACCTCAACCTCCTCCTTCTTCTCTCCATATTCTTGACTTAATGTGGGAGGCGAGTCCGACCCACCATGGATCGCCCTTTTGCAAGTTCGCATTTAGCGTCGCGAATGCGCAAATGAATCAGAGACAGAACAAAAAATTAGTTCTTGCAATTAAACACCTGTAATTTTTTTTATAAAGGACAGCTGAGTTAGGAATTAAAAGAAAATGATGCAGGGAGAAAATAATCACGTACCTTTAAATATATATCTGGATAAGGGTAAAAAAATATTTTTGTTGAGGTCAAAATTTATAAACTTTTTACAATTTTATTTCTTATTTTTTCCCAAAATTATAACCTTTTGATTATATCCTATCTTTTCCATAAAATTTAATATATATATATATATATATATATATTTTAAATTCGTTTTATTTTTCACAAAATATCAGAATTTATATAAATTTAAAATTATATTATGGCTAAAGGTAAAAAATATATTCTTTCATTAAAATTTTCCATAAACTTTTATCTATTTTAAAATTGTAAATTTTAAATTTTAATATATATTTTATAAATTTTAAGTTGATAAAAGGATAAAAAATATTCTTTTTGGCACAACAAAATATCAAATTTAATATAAAATTTTAAAGATCTATTACAGATGAGGTAAAAAAAAATTCTGCTGCGTTGGGATAAAATTTTCCATAATTTTCCTATTTTTATTTTCTTATTTTTTCCAAAATTGTAACCTTTAAATAAGTAATATCCTATATTTTCATAAAATTAAATTTTTTTTTTTAAAAACCGTTTTATTTTCACAAAATATCAAGTTTAATATAAAATTCAATTTACCTTGCCATTGATTGGAGAAATTTAAAAAAAAATCTTAAGATTTGAGACATTAAAAAACAAAAAACATTATATATTATTTACAGTAGTTCAAATTTCCCACAAATGCGTTATATATCCTTCTCCTTTACCTCCTTCTCCTTCTGCATTCCTAAATGGCCCCCTTCAGTATGTTGTTGCAGAAGGAAGTGATTCAATGGAAACATCAGGAAACCGGGGGGGATGAATTTTGTGTTGGTAGAAAAGGCTTAGCAATCTTAAAATCCAAACGAAAAACATCCATCTTCTGTCATTAAAGCTAAAAGTGTCTAAGTTTAAAGGATTCACGAGAAATGGTGAAGGTCTTGAGACCACTCATTAAAGCTCTGTTTTATGGGTCCTTACTATCATGGCGAATCCGCCTCGCGAGGAAGAGCAAGCAGAATGGCTAAAGGCGCATCAAAATTCTGTAAAGGGTTGTGGATGCCCTTCTCCTATTAAATCGCCAGTATCATCACCGAGCTGAAGGACTATTATGATGAAATATCACGAAGAAATACGACGATGACAAGGACAATCTTATGATGATGGTGGTGGGCCAATTTTGTGCTCTACTCTCATACATTTAAATGTTTGTAGGCTCAACATGGGTTCAGCCTTGAGATGCAGAAAGTGTAAGGTTTCTCACAGGGCATGCTGTAGAGGCGACTCCGTATCCTCTAAAGCAATTTAGTTATAATATGGTAAAACAACATCCTCACCGAGACCCCTCATCTTTCTATGTCTTGTCTCAGCGGCTCCACACATATTAAGAACATAGTGGGCCAACAGGTTTTGGTGTGCCAGAATATTTGTGAATTTTTCTATTGGTATATCAACCTTGGGTTTGTTTGATACTTGAGAATATTTGTGAATTTTTATTAGATTTGTATCTTTAAAAGATTTGTTATTTATTTTACTTCAATTCTGCTTTACATTACATATTTTAACTTATCTCATCTCTATTACCGCTTAAGCCAAACCTAATAGGTTTCAAACATTTACTAAATACTATATTATGAGGTATGAATAATTTGACAACCTTATTAGTATTATATGTATATATATATAAAGCTGTGTTTGTTAAAAACATTTCCACAAATACCCTTACCAATTTAACAAAATATTAAATTTCATTTATAACATATAGGGGATATAAGCATAGTTTCCCACTGTTGGTAGCTAATACGGGAAATATGTGGGTTTTCTTATATGTACTCATATTAAAAAATAATGCCTCAATTTGGGGTTATTTGGTTCATGTCTTTAAAAATTGTTATTGTTTTTGAAAACTTAGATAATACCATTTCTATTTTCTATGAAATTTGTTTTTGTTCTCTTAATTTTGCATTTATCTTTTTATTTTTTGTGTTTTTAAGAACAAAAATAAGTGAGACAAATATGTTTTCCTATTATCCTTGTTTAAGAATGAATGAAAACAATTTTAAAAACAAAAACCAAACATACCAAAAGTCCCCTCATAAACTAAGTTTTTAAATTGGTAGCCCATAGCCCATATTCAAATTTTCAACCTTGAGCTCGAGACTCTCCAATTTAAAAGGTTTAACTAAGTTCCTTAAATAATACAAAAATTAAAAATAAATCTAAGAAAAACATGGGTTGAAAAATAATCTTAACCATGTAGTTTTTTTTTTTCATATAAGCTTTCCATGTAGAATGAAGATTCAAAAAGTAAAAGTGTCTCTTCAAAAAAAATTCAAAATTATGAAAATGTCTTTGAAGAGGAACTTTCAAACAAAATTTCTAAAACTTTAGAAAGTGTCCTTAAGACACTTTCTAAATTTATCGACATGATAGGTTAAAGTATTTTAGATTTACTCGTATTTCTCAACCTTTTGTATTTGAAGAAATTTTATTTATTTTGGACTAAATAAGCGGAAAGGAGGCAAATCTGTTTAGCACTCAAAGGAAGGCAAGATACATCTCCACACCCCTAATATTTAGTAATAGCCTCTCCAAATGTTTCTTTGTTTTCTTGAGGCAAGATAAAATAACCCTCTCATATTTTAACAAATATAAAACTAACCTTTCGACACGATGGCTGTTCCTCACATTGGGACTCTAACCTTGGACCCTTCACCTCTCCTTCTAGACTCTTAATAGCGAATTGGGTCTTATTGGCAAACAAATTTGTTTATTATCTCTCAAGTAGAATCCTTTAACTTTTAATGAAGAAATGATCTACTTTTAAGAAAAAGGATATCGTGGACCTCGTATTTACTAGGTTGTTATGCGTTTCTCATAAATAGCGGAGTTTTTATTTTATTTCTAAAAACATTTTGAAGCAGTTTGGTATACTTATTTTGCTTTCTTCAAAGAAAAACAAATAAGAAATAAAAAAACTAAATGTTACTACTTCTCCGAATAAAGCAGTTGAAAAAAACTTGATCGGTCGGAGGTCATGTTATTAGGAAGATGAAGGTAGTGACCTTGTACCTCTCTAAGCCCTAAAGTCGGGTCTACTAGTCAGTTCTTGGCTTGTGTTAATCAAATGTTAATTAAGGATACCAATAAATCATGCATTTAATGATAAGAACTAAAATTAAAGGGAAAGAAGTAGCCAATATGCGTTGGCGGCAAATGCAAGAGGCGCTGTTAACAAAGTCAAGTTAATTTCAACCACAGCAATATAGAATATTCACATTCAATTAAAATTTGCTATTGATCAAAGAAATCAGGTATTTGTTAAAAGATACATGAAATGCGAACTACCAAACAATTTATATATCACACGAATTAACTCACAGATTCCATTTATAGGAACTATAAGAATTTATCATGTGTGAAATTTTTAGAAATTAAGTTTTAGAAAATTATGGAGTTGAAATTTTAGGTACAAGATTACCCAAATAGATGAAGTTCGAGAATTTTGAATTGATTTTGGAAGTGAGATTGTGAAATTAAAGTGCTGATTTTCTCATTGTTTGAGATTTGAAATTTGCAACTTAGTTTTGAGAATTCAGAAATTGAGATAATGTAATTTTGAAATTGAAACTTGAGGAATTTTAAATTATAGGTCGGGAATTTGAATTTTGAAATTAGAGCACTTAGTTTTGGAGCAGAATATAATTTAAATTTGACTTGAATAAATTTGAGTGGAAGTGAGACTTGGTTTTGAAATTGCTATTATAGATATTAAAATTGAAATTAGGAAAGGAGGAACAGATTTTGAAATTAAATTGGTAAAATTTCAAATTAGGCTTTGGTAAAAATTAGAAATTGAGCTAAGTTGAATTTAAAAATTAAAATTATGAATTTTAGTATGAAAAATTAGAAATTAGAAATTGAGAGGCATAAATTTTGAAGTACATTTTGATTTCAGTAGAAATTTTCAATTTTAGAAGTGGAAATTTTGAAAAATAGAAATTGGTGGGGAATTGAATTTTAAAATTGAAAATTTGAATTTTAGAAAATGAGAAATTGAGATTTTGAATTTTGAAAAATTGGACACTTGAATTTTAAAATTTTAGAAATGAAAATTTAGAACGATTTTAGGCTTGAAGTTTAAATTAGTGTGGATACAGAAAATGTGAGTGGAAATTTGAATAAGTTAAGGGTGAGAGTTTGTGGACTAAAAAATTGATCGAGGATGTGGTCGAAAGGCAATTAAGATGACCTCAATAAGTTGAACCTAAAGATGATAGATATTTCTTGTTAAATCTAATGGGCGAATAAAATGACCTAATAAAGTTGGACCTAGATGGTGAGGTTAAGCATAATAGGTTGGGTATAAATGAAATTGGAGTTGGAATATAATGGGTTAAGGCTAAATATGTTGGACCTAAATGGGTTGAGATCTAATGAATTAAGTTTAGAATATAATGGTTTGGACTTCAATATGTTAGACAATTTAATGGCCAGGCCCAGAGACATATTTGGATATTTTTTTTTTTTTTTTTTTTAATTTAATGGGATGAATCTAAATATGTTAAACTACATTAATGGTTGAGTCTAATATATTGGATTCATTTGTGGTTGTAGACTAATATAGTGGACCCTAGGATAAATGAAATTTGAGCCATAAGTATATCGAACCTAATTTAATGTTTGAACTAACATAATGAGCCTAATGGGTTGAATCTACAATAAACCTTTTCCATTCTCTGATAAAATTCTTTTGGTTGAAGTAGAGTTAAGATGTTTTATTTATTTATTTATTTTATTTTCCCTCATATGAACACTTGGAAAAATTCTCTATGTCTTAATTTCCCGTTTTCTTGCAATCCAGCAGTGAAAAAGGCTTGCTATATCTGGTTTTGGGCGTGAATAGTATTTTGAATAAAAATACAAAAAATTTATTTATAGTTTCAAAAAAATGACTAAACTGATGTTTAGTGCTAGGGATGGCGTCATAGTCGTGAAGCAGCGTGCCTTTAGGTGTGGCGTTGGCCGTCTTTGCAGGCGTGGCCTTTGGCGAAAGGATTGATGGTGCATCGTTCTGCTGGCGCTTCGATGATCGTAATTTGTAATCTTTGACCTCTTCAGGTTTGGCGTATAGATGTGCGGGTCAACCACCCTTTATGACAAACTCACGCGGCCGGGAAAAGCTCGACTTTCCAGTGGCGTTATATCGAGATATGAGGCGTCGATTGGAGAAATCTCTGGATCGATCGTTACCATTATATTCGGTGAAGGCGCGTATATTAAAATCCACCAAAATTACCGGAACGATGAATTCGCGGTGATGATCTTTGGTGGATGGTGCCCTTTCTTTGTGTTACATCTTATCGTTTGTGTGACACCCCAAAGCCGGGGTGATGACTACCGTCCTTTCGCGAAACTGTATATATCGCGAGGCCATACATGATAAATGGCCCAGTAGGGCTACATCATCTCCTGTCCTCTGATTCTAGAATTGCCATTTCTATAGATCTAAGAAGTTATTTATCCACTCTAATAAAAACATATATTAATACTAGTTTGTTAATATATACACAAAACAAGAAATCAAGGTAGTTGGCCAAAACACGTAATCGGCCTCAAAGAGCTGATATACACAGAAAGAGGGGTTGGCGGGCGACTCATGATGAATAAATCCTATAAAGACTGTTTACCTACTAGATCGCGTACAAAATATTATTCAAAGTCAAGCAATAGCGTCAGGTAATGCATTATTATCACATCATGGAAAAATCACCATACCATGCCGGGCGACCTTTGTACATAACATTGAAGTACCGGGTCAACCTCAGGCCCACCACTAGCATAGTTGTTCAAATGATCTTTGAGGTCGTTGACTCCCATCTCACTTCGTGATCTATGTGATATTTATTTTAATCGTTGTTGTCTTTTGGGCGTAAAACTTTTGGGAGTTGGCTGGTCTCTTACACCCTCAGGCATTTTAGGGCTTTCACCCACCACACGGTGGATCTGGCCTATCTGCCAGTTTGGTTTTTCACGGGGGGAGTATCTATCCCTACTTTCTGTAAGGCTTGTTTCATTTCCATTTGGTTCAACATTGCATGGTTCGATTTGACTTAGTCCCATTCCCAGCCCACACGATTAAGCACGAATGCGGTGCAGGTGAGTGCCATGTACCAGCATCTCTCATGTAATGTGGTGTTTTCACATGCGCTTTGATGCGTACAATTTATTTTCTTTTCAGCCATGGCCAATATGCGAAACCTCATGACCGTTACGGTACACTATGTGTAATATCGAAATTGATTTACGGAATAAGGCAAAAATCGTAATTTTGATTACAAAAATTGCAAATTTCGGTTCAAAATCATAATTAATTCTCCCAGATCTCGGATGGCGAAGCGGATTGCACCGTTGGAATAGTCTCATGAAATCTAGTTAACATGGTATTTGATTTAAATGATTGGAGTTAGCCGTTTTTCGAAGCATCTGCGTTTCGGATGCGTCATCGATTTTGATCTCTGAAAGGCTTTCACAAATAACACATACTCATGTATATAAGTGTATGAGTAAGAAAATGATGAAAAATGGACAGGCAGGAGATAGTAAAATCCTATTCTGATAATAGAGGATGTGCAGGGTCATTTAGGAAATTTTTAAATTACAAGATGACAAGATAACAAATAGTCTTCTTCTCCTCATTGATAAAGAAAACGTGAGAGGCTTGCGTTTGGAGATCCAGTAGCCTCCATTGTTGAGAGACTTAGGGAAAGTGCTTCTCTCGATCAAGACAATCGGCGATAGTTAGTTCGGCGGGTAAAGAAAGGGAAAAGCGATCTGGGACGAGCTACGATGGACCCAGGTTTGGGTTGACCAACTCCAGTGGGATTCTCATACTTGTGTTTATTTATTCCCGACACCGATCTTTCCATGTTTCGGGTTGGTTTGAGGCCATGAGGGCCGTTTGATCGGGATCCCAAACATGGGACCGAGTTAGAAATTCTTGGGGATTTTCTCACCATCGTGACTACCCAGAAATTAGTGGGCTGTTTGGGGTTAACTAAATTCTGAAAATGTTGTACTAAAATCATTTATGTTGTACTGAAAAAATGCCGGAGAATGGGTTGTTGATCGGTCCAAAACATGGGGACAGAATTATGAAGAATTTTGGACATTTGGACTATCAGGCATTAGAAATTGATGTGGTATTAGTTGAATTTGTGTTCAATTCTATTTTGGTGATAGGAGACCGGAAATGGGAATGGAAATCGGTTCCACGAGAGGCAGATGTGAGAGGCCAATGGAGCTGCCCGTGGACAGCCCACTTACTCCTAATTTTGGGACTGTAGAGCAGTCCCGGTTTGTGTGAAATGGATAAGGTGTCATTTGTTAATATCACTGGATTAACAAATATGAATAGCTTCGTATGTGTGGAGGCTGAATGGGTTCAAGACATTATTTTAATGTCGTTCAAATACAATAGCCACGATCGCGAGATCGAAGTGTTGTTATAAGCCATTGGAATGATTATGATTTGCGCCGAGTAGAGTAAATTGGTGATAGTTAATTGTTGAATTATCGTGTAATTTGGTTGATTAAAATGTGTGCATGTTGACATATTGTGTAAATAGTTTGAAAATGGCATAATGCATTTTCATATGCCGGTAACTGAGTGGAGTGAGTGCATGACAAGGTATTTTATGCGCGGATATGGTTTGCGAGGAATTTCACGGGATGATATTCTGGAGGAATTAGGTTGAGAGATGAGGCCAACAGTGTTTCGGATGAGACCATGGCTGTTTGAAGCTCGCCAACCAAATTACCTGGATGAACCAATATTTTACGAATATTTAAGGTACGTCTTTCAAACAAGTTTTGTTTTGCGAAAATATGATTATATTTTTTCTCATACATATAGCCGTGAGTATGATGATCGGTGAGGATTCGTGACATGAGTCAATCATGTAGACATTCGAGTAGGATCATGTATTGCCGGGTGTGTGTTTACTTTGGAGCATTGCTCAGCTTGGGTGGTAGTAGCCCACTTAGAGGCGTTCCTGCGAGCTTTAGCTCGCCCCGTCGTGGGACCCCTTATTTCGAGTGCGGGAAACTCGAGAGACAGTTCTTTGAAGAAGCCCCGAGTTCTCTATTTTTTGATGGTTTTGGACATAACTTTGTATTAGACACAGATCAGTATCTATCTTGCAAAAGTGTAATCAACTATTAGTCTTAGGAATAATTTGATAGTTGTGATATGTATTTTATAATTATTAGTTTTGAGCCCAGTGGCGTATTGGATCTGTGCGCCATATTGAATTTGTTTGAGACGGGTAAATCTGGTGCCCCACAGGTTTTATGTCTTTGTGGTGACTCCCGTATAGGAGACTACGCACCCACGATTTTCTAAAGTGGCGTCGGGTAGCCGACATCAGCTGTATTCCGCGGAGTTGATGGTACAGTCAACGAATGTCAGATTTCTAAAGTAAGGCGTGGGATGCGGGTTGATTCATATAGGCAAAACTTGCTAAGGGCCACACCCCTGGCCCCTGGCGAGGTGGTCCATCTAGGGGCCTATCCCCACAGCTCGCGGGTTTATGCCACTTCAGTGGGCTGGTGGGACCATGAGCTTAGATACCTGATCGGTGGTTCCACACTTCCTGTGAGCTCATGTCCCGGGTTCAGTAGTGGGACTCTCGAATAGGCTATCTAACTCATGGTCAGTCAGCTATGAGTAGCAATGACTAGAGGGCTAACATGAGACCACCTAATCAAAGTGACGAAGATGGAAACCTAAAAACATGCCACTGTAAGGGCCCACCCCTGCGGCCCCTCCAGACGAGAGGTGGGTCCCAGCTCCTGGCTCCACTTAGGGCATGTCCCGCACGCACTGCTAGCCTGAGCTGGACAGGATGAGGACCCATGTTTGAAATGGGAGCATCTGCCCTGCTGAGCTACTAGCTCGGGTTGAGTGTCAGACCACCAGTGGGTATCTAATGACTCGTGGTCCGGGTTCAGACCACAGGCAGAAAAAACCTGTCAAACCAGGGGATGGCACAATGGTGGGACCGCCTGGGTGGAACAGGCGGTGAGACCCTTACAAAGACCTTTTATGAGGCCACTGCCCCTCAAGTGTGAAATTGGTCCCATCTGATCATCCTAGCTCATGGGGTTTCTTTAGCCTCCGTGGGCTCGAACCTGGTATATGGAGCTTGGGTGTGCCTTGTTGAAGTCGTTCCGTGCCAATGATAAATCAGTTGGTGAACAGAAATTCTGAAATCAGTCACCACAACTCATCAGTCTACAGTTGAGCCCATGACTTCTTCAAACAGAATCAACAAATCAGACCCTCAAATGATAAATGAAAGTGAGGCCTCCTATATGTCTTCTGGGCACTCATTGTCATTTTTGACATTTCATATATTAACCATAAATACAGTCTATGTTAATCATTCCATAATCCCAAATCAATTCCATGGCATTGCACTAACCAGTTGGACCATAATTATGTAGCATTGTTAAGTGTGCTGTTAGCTTCAGTTTTGTCCTAAACCAGGAAAAGCAGCATATACAATATGTACCATGTATATTGATTAAGAAAATTCTTGCATATTAATATTCACAGTTATGTTTATTCATTAGTCATCAGTTCCATGAAAATTTTGAATATTATTGTTGAAAGCCATCAAATTGCCATGTTTTTGCGCATGCAATAGCCATAAACAAAGTTTTCTTCAGTCTAAAAACTGAGCTTTTATTCTGTATTAATTCCTTGTAAAGCCTCTAAAATTCTGCATGTTTTTCATGCATACAGTAATCCTTCAAACCAGTTTTTATTCAGTCTAAAAATATGAACATTCTTACATATTAATTAAATGCCAGATACCAAGCGAGTTGACTTTCTTTGATCTGAAAAGCCCAGTGATCTGCATATTAGTCATTGTAAATGCTGCAAATTCACCATCTTTTTATTTACCACAATGTCTATGACTAGTTTTCTTTTCAGTCTAAACCAGAACATTCTATATTTAAGTCATGCCTTAAGGCCACAGCTGAGTTTAACGATCTAA
The DNA here is from genome assembly GCA_016808115.1 of Tetrastigma voinierianum. NCBI lineage: Eukaryota > Viridiplantae > Streptophyta > Magnoliopsida > Vitales > Vitaceae > Tetrastigma > Tetrastigma voinierianum. The sequence goes on along the minus strand of JAEQBH010007902.1, from coordinate 105,060 downwards.
GGCCCCAAACATTTCTGCATATTAATTATTTGTATTATAAATTCTGCATGTTTTTCATTACTAATGATCACACCAACCAGGTTTTCCAGTCTAAAACTGAACATTCACATCTTGAATTATTTTCAAAGATACACTAAACACAAGGTTTTCTTTGTTAAAACCCAAACCATTCTACTAATGATTCAATGTAAACTATAAAATTACATCTTTTCTGTATACAATATTCATACTAAACTGAGTTTTCCTTCTGATAAAATAGAAAAAACGTGTACAACATCAAATTTAGTCTTCGACAGAAAATTAAATCAAATACAGCATCAAAGTGATCTTAAAACTGGCAGAAAGAATCAGCATGGACAACATCTACAAATTGGTCTTAAGGCCAGAAAATTCAGTATGGACAACATCACATTCAATCTTCAGAACAAACAATCAGAAAGCTCAAACTAAGTACCCCATTTCCGCATTTGAAACGAAATACCGAGAGAGAGTCTCACCTCTTGAAGTGTATTAGGATCAGTTCTTGATCACCCAAATCTAGAAAACAATGGAGGAAAGAAAGCTTTATCTCCCTTTCTCCTTTCTTTCTTTCTTCTGGTTTCTTTTTCTTCTTTCTTTTTCTTTGTTTCTCACTTTCTCACTGCTCTTTACCTCTTGTCCTCCCAAATTGTTTGCCATCTTCTCAAACTACCAAGTTGGTTTGACCTAGGGAGCCACTAATAATTTGTTTGGCGCTTGGTCAACCTGGAGACCAGTGTTCTCCAACTCTACAACTGGCCACTTTCATGCTCTCATGGGGTGGCTTGACATTGGCTCCCACCCATCATGTCACAAGGGCATGACACTTGGCTTTATGTGCAAGTGTATTATTAAGTACCACATGTTTTATCAGATTGGCAGTTAAGTCTAAAAATCGTGCAAAACAGTGATCTGGGATTGGTATAAGTTATTGATTCGCTGATTTGGGGATGATTCTCGCGGCGTGATCCGTTTTGTCATCGAGGTCTAGAAAAGATCTAGGGTTTTGTTGCTTCCGTCAGAACAGCAGATTTCGCGGATTATCATTTTTCGGAAGAAAGAGAAAAAGGAAGAAGAAAAATCACGGCTTTTTCGGGTTTCCGATTTATGGTGCGACGAGATTAATATCAGGAGATGGGACGCCAGGCATACCCGCCGGGGCGATCATGTCTGCGAGAATTCTTGACATCAGCAGCGGGTGATCTTCCAGAAATTCATGGGAATGAAGACGAGGAGTCATTCGTTAAAATGAAGGTATTACACCTGCTGTTCTACACTGTAATCAACCGAAAAAATTGAACCGGGGAAGTAATGCGGTGTCTTTGATCGCAGGTCAAGTCAAGCAACATCATCTCTCAGGTCTTTTCAGAAGAAATTCGCCGGCGTTTGGAGTTGAGGCGATGGAAGTTCGAGTTCTTGAAGAGTTGAAGGTCTTTGTTAAGTTCGAAACGAGGCGATGGCGTTGGAATCAGCATCGACGCAGCCTACCGCGTTATCGGGGACATTTGATTAAGACAGTGGATCACTCGAAGAAGTGGCGCCGGTTCGCCGACATGTCCGCTGACTTGGAATCACCCAGCAACTACGGCGCAGGTGAGGTTAAAAACTGCGACCGCTATAACCGCTTGATTCAGCGTCGTTTGTGGCGTCGCGAAAATTGTGGTGGTATGCACGGACACCTGTGGTTATATACGAAATGGTACGGGGATTGAAGCGGTTAAGAGTCTGTTCCGCTGCCGCACCCCTCTCCTGCTACCGGCGAGATGGGGCGTGACCAAGATGATTACCAATAGGTCAGTGTATCTGTGTTTCGCACGATTTGTTTACAGCGCAGATGGCACCTATCACGATCAGTCATATGTGTTTTTTTGAAGGCGGACAACTCATCACGGTCAAATCACGTTCTTTGTTGTAATCTTCCGGCATAGGCGGTACCAATATGATCATCAGTAATAGTGTTTGCTTTTGGCATAGAAACGCTCTGATCGTCGCTTTCTTTCGGCTGTCTTATATAAAACCGTTTTGTTCTGACGCCAGGCGCGGCATCATCACGGTTCCGTCCGTCTGACTATTTTTTTCATCATTTTCCTCCATGGTTTGTGAAACGCGCTTTACTTCGCCAGTATAACGTTTTATTAGTTTTGACTTATCTTGAGTTTGATCAGGTCTTGTGTCTTATCCTTGGCATCTTGCTAGTGCTCTTATAAGTTTCTCATGTGGCGCATTCTTTATCTTGAGTGGTCCGACTGCTATCATGAAGCTTGTATGGGATTCCTCTTACCAACTGGGAGTCTCATTTAAAGAGTTTGAATTGTTTTATGTTAGTGGCATCCAGACTCTATTTTGTTGTTTGCTTTTGAATTTTAGAACCTCTTAGGTTTTTACCAGAGTTCGGCGAGGTCGTGACGCTAATGGACCTTTTGGGGTCTTTTGTATTGATGGGGTTCAAGTCGTTTCACTCATGCCATTATTTCACTTCAGTATTTGTTGCTTAATGCACTCGAGACTCTATAGAAGGAAGGCATATTTGTAGACCCCAAAATTTGAGGCTCTAATTCATTTTTTTTACTTTATTTGATTTCTTAGTTCTGAATTTTATTAGGTTTTATTAATTTTCTTTTGAAAAGGTGGGTGTCTTTCCTTTAGAGGAGGTTTGAATGAAATTTCTTTGAAATCCTATATATTAAAGAGACTGTCGGAAGAGGACGGAAGTTTGGAGGAACATATAAAGCGGGGATGGCGAGCTAATCGACATAGAATGCAGGAACCTGATTTAGTGATATATTATCATTTCTCAGTTCAGTATATATTTTCTTCACGTCCCATGTAACTATATGTTTTTGTTTCTCTCATTTTTTGTTGATTTCCCCGTGGTTGACTTTGTTCAAATTTCAACGATGGGTTTGACACGTATTGGGCTATTATTTATCTATTTTCCATTCCACAGGACTTTGTTCGGTATCCTGGCTGACTCAAATCTTGTGTTGCATCATACTTTATTGGTTGTAGGGAGTTGTTTGTGGCACGAACCCGGGGTCACTTTGGCCTGGAATTTGACATTGTGTATTATTATTATTATTATTATTTACACTTCTAAAAATCAACATAAATCAACCTCATTTTCTAGGGCTACAAGAACACAGTAAATATTTAATTATACAAAACTCATTAATACAACATTTTGGTTCCCATCTTTAAAACCTAAGTTAACAAAATGTGAAGCCAATAAGGCCCTTCTAGCCTTTTTCTTCACATTGAGATTCTATTGAGCTTATTGCTTAGGGAGTATTACCTCGATTACACGAAATGATTTTCATGGCCAGAGGTGTTTTCTGGCATAACCTAGTAGAAATCCACTCCTACCGGGAGCTGCCTCGCTAAGTGCATGTGCAATGCCCCATACCATTATTACACACATTCTTACATTTATATAAAACATGCATGTATATATGATTGTCTACATGCCATGCCCTCATCTCGAGTCCTCATCGGCTCCTCACACAGTTCATATGCGTCACATGTATGAAAACTATTTGGCAAAGCTTTTGTTTTTAGCTCGATGGACATTCTCGTTTTATAATGGTGGATGCCTCAGTTGATATCATAATATCTATTGGACAACCCTCGACCTGATATTATATTTATCAAAGATCCATTAACTGATGTGTCTCTAGACAATCCTCGAGAATTTAATGCAATGGACAAGCCTCGAAATTAATATTTTGAACAGCCTCGAAATTTAATTCATTCAAAATCCATGTCATGCACTCACTTTTGAATTCTGGGATGTCCGTGCACGATACAATGCTAATGCCCTTGCATAAAAAATCTATATTACATGCATAATAAAACTACATTCATACTATATCATTTATGCTTTCTCTTAAGCCTCATGTTATTAATCAACATGCATATGTATGTATATTCACACCATACATGGCTTTTCATTCAAACAAACATGCCAAGTGATGTTTTCTTACGGTCAGCCATAAATTTGCATGTTAGTCATGCGTCGCATAATATATTCTTTGACCGCATGTTTTCATTCTAAACAATAATACCAGCGATGTTTTCTTGATCCTAAAAACCCGGAAAATTATGCATCATTAGTCACATACAAATCAACATGCACATATCGACATGTATATTCATTCATGTTTTTCATTGAACAATATTACCAAGCCGATTTTTTTCAATCTAAAAACCCGAAATCTACATGTTAGTCATACAAATCCAGCTATACAACTATTTCTTCTTGGTCTAAAACCTAGAAAATAATTGTTTAAAAACCAGTAACAAGATCAATTCAAAGAGAATTAAATTACAGGACCGAAACCGGTCCTGATATCAACAGTTTCTACGAAACTAACAACCTTATCAACCAGCTGTTGCTGTATTCAGCAATCTTAAATAAGATGGGCGGGTAGGAGAAGACCCCCTACCTTGTTGAGTGTGGGTGACCTTAGCTGTGTTTTCTTCCTTTCCTTAACCTCTCTTTTCTCTCCTTCTCATGTCTCACGAGACAGTTTTCATTTCCCCCACCTCAAACCACTAGACAGTTTGAGTTTGGTGAGACTTTACAAGACCGAGTTTGACACATACATTTACTTACAACACAAGACATATGTTTTCTCTCAAATCTGTCACCATTATTACAATAGTTGAGTATGGCACTTAGCTACTCATGTTCAAGTCTCACTCCTCTGAGGTACCTGCTGGCACCATTCCCTGGGCCAAGTGTCACCCTTTAATTAAGTCCATTCTTTCTCGAGGAAATACGAGGGAAGTCAGGCTATCTTGGGATCAAAGGGTTTGGTGGTAGCTGGATTTACGAGGCGAATTCAAAGCGTGAAATCAAGTGCAAATCATCAGAGATCTAGTGAATTTCGGTTTGCTTTGTATACCATGTTCACTTTTAAGGTTTTTACATATTTACATATGATATGCAAACTGTAACAAGACACCACCATATCTAAATGATAAACGTAATCGTGGCTTTTTTTGTACCTCTTGGATATTAAAGTGGTGGGTGTCCATTGTTAGACAATTCAGTGATGGGTATGGATGAAAGGGGTAGGATATGGTTATGGTTTGGATAGTATGAATATTAGACTATGGATGGAAGTGGATTTGAATTTTGCAATGTGAATAGTAGGTTCTGGAATGGTAATGCATATTTTACACTAAGAATGTTTTTTTCATTAACTGCTTTTGTACTATTTGCTGAGGTGTGTGGGGTTTCCTAATCAAAGGTTTGATTGGAGGAAGTTTCATGGGGTTTTAATAAGTTTTATGGGCGATCTTCAGTGACATTTTTCTTTTTATTCAACTGAGAACTATTCTTTCGTTTCTAATATGTCAAAGTTGCCGCAGTTTGTGCTTAGATTTTTCCTGATTCTGCCTTTTGTATCTGTTTTAATTTTCATTTTCTCATATTTGGTGTTTTTTGGACAAATGTTGATAGTGGCTCTAATCGGCGCATAGGCGGAGGCGGGGCCTAGGAGCGAGTCGCATCAGAGAGAAAAGCTTAAAGCGGGTTGGCATCCTCCATGGGGCTGGCAAAAGAGCCTCATGTGGGGACTCGGCCCATGATGACGTCCTGATTACTCTCAGGCGTGAGCCAGGCTGAAACCTTTGATTCGTGGACTGGTGATGGGGATAATCCATTGTCCAGACAGTTGCCATAGCGATAAGAAAGGAAGCTGCTCCATCTCCATAATCTTATATTGAATAATATTAAGAGAGAAGGATCCCCCCATGATTACGACTCCTAATTATCACTAATATTCCATTTAAAATGGGAAGAGGAGATTCCCTACCCGATTAACGAAGTCCCAGGTCTCATTTTCCCATTCAACTTATTCATAAAGCGTCTAGTCAATTCTCAATTATTTCATACTTGATATAAAGTTATCAAGAATAAAAATGTAACCAAGAATATAAGTGGATTTGTCTCATTGTCATAGATGATCACCTAGATTGCTGAGTAATTCCTCATGAAAGAAAAAATGCAGAAAGCAGATTCAATTACAAAATTTTAAATGTATGAACAAAATTCAATTCCAGTAAAATACAAATTCTAAAATTATGATGTGCTAGGGATTATTTAAAGCTCCATTCAGGAGAATTTACAGCAAAGAAGGATAGTTCACTTATGTTTCCATTCATGTTGATACCCACAATGAATAGGAACCATTTGAGAAAGGAAAAATAGGCATTTGTTAGAGGTGGCTAGATCATTGTCTTCTCTACGAATGTCTGAAATTATTAGCAGGGAAGAATTTGTCTTCAATGACCTACCTCATCAATAGGATGTCTAGTACTGGAAATTCAACACATATTGAAGCGCCACAAAACCACTTTCAGGCAATATTAAATCTCATGTCCCACACCAAAATTTTAGATTATTTACATCTTTCATTCATATCAATCAACGATATAAGTAAACGATCTGAGTCACTCAAATTGCATCTTTCTTGGGTATTCTTCAAATAAAAGGAATTTATAAGTGTTACTCTCGGGTCTGAAAATTCTGATTGATGGATATGCACATTTTGAAACCAGTACTTCACCTTAAAGTGATATTCGGGGAGAATTCAACTTCGAAGGAATATCAATTTTGAGACAGCGAGATCATTCGTTGGAGTCACCCATCACCACTAAAAATCAGACATATATAGTCTAGCGTAATCAACCCGAGTTCATTGTTGACTTGCGGGATGAGGAGCATTTCAGAAGCGAGAGGAAGGAAAGCTTTCAATAAGCCATGAAATTTGGCCGGGTTCTAATCGGCATTCGGGTAGCAGCAACCGGCAGATGAGTCGCCGTTCAGTTACTAAAAATGATATTAACCAGCCTGCCGCCAACTTGAGAAGGAAGGAGTTGATCATGCGCCGGCGTCGACTGGAAATTTTGGCTGCCCATGATAAGCTGTCACCTGCGGTTTTAGTGCATTCACTTCTAACACATATCATAAAGTACAAGTTTCTCCGATCATTAGGAAACTCAAATCTAAGTGTGATGGTCGATCGACCAGTTCCAGATTATTAGTAAAGATGTATGTGGGAAATTCGACCTCGAGAAGATAAAAGCAGTTGGGTGTAGTGGTTTTCTGGTAAAAACCACAAAACATATTGATAGCCACGGGCGAGTATAAACTCAGGGTTGATTATAAGTTACCCAATCATATGGTATTGACTCATAAAAACGCCAATTGCCAGAAATAAACTACTTATTCAGTGTACTTTGTCATGCGAACAATCTGTTGATCCGCCATGACTTGATGTAAAAATGCCTTTCTCAATGATGTGACTTAGAAGAAAAGATTTGTACATTCTGGACTTGAACTTCACATCAATTTCGAGTTTGCAGAACTCCAAAATCTTAGCATGGTCTCAAACAATGTCATCTCCTCAGGGCTGGTTCAGACAGATTATTTCATTAGTGAAAGTGCGGATTCGTTCAATGTCAATCCGATCACACATTGTTTTGTGACACTTTCGAAGGGGAAGGCGGCCATTATCATTGTATATGTAGACTGACATAATTTGTGGTAATCATGAAGAAAATTGCCGCCAAAATTCTTTGGCAAAAATTTGAGATCAAGGACATGGAAACCTCAGTACTTTCATAATGGAGTGCAGGTCAAAGAAAGGTATAGCGTCTCACAAACAAGCGGACTTACTAAATGAGTAAGATTACTACGGATTCAAACGTTTAGAAACACCTATGGATACAACTATAAAACTGGAAGAAAGTGATGGAAGTACTCAGTTTGATAAAGAGGTACTGTCATGATATTTGTGGAAACTTCATTACCATCTTTCTCATACAAGCTGGGTATTCGACTCCGTTGAGTAACAGCAGTCATTCCATGAATAATCCAATGAAAACACATGGTTACTATGACGAATATTGAACACCTCGAAATGACCCGTAGGTGCGCTGCTGAAGGCGATGAAAGGTCAGTTTTTCGGACTCTCAGTTGAGTGGGTTTAGTGAGCGGTGGGAGTCACTTCGGCTATTCTTCGTTTGTTTAGGGGAACTTGGTTACATGGCGAAGCAAGAAGCGGTGGAGTGGTATCGTAGCAATGCTGAAGCGAATCATTATATAACAGGTATCTGAGAATCTGGTTGAAATAAGCATTAGAAAAGTCTGGGTTCCATTGAGAAGCATCCCACAAGTGATATCTTTGCGACCAACCGGCACTACCTTTCGGTATCGCTAAGTCAGTTCAATCATGATCAAATTAACCGTGGAATGGGTTGGCCTTTATCGAGAAAAGATTGAAGGAGTTTCAAGTTAGCTTCCTCGACAAAGCATCAAACAATGACATTCTGCGAAAGCTCTTTTCAGATTTAACCAGAGGTTGATGGAAAACGGAATGATCAACATCTACAATAAACGAGGGGAGTGTTGAAAATCAGCCCAAGTATATTTTTAATGCATGTTTCTCCTATATTTAACATTTCATCTTTTCCTTTTGGCTTTCCTAAATTAGTGTGTATGCAGTCTTTATTATAATTGATTTAGAGTAGTTTTACAGAATAATATAATCTTTGACTCTATGATTACCCAATTCCGTAACAAGGCAGTTGTTTCTCTTTCCATGTAGAGAGTGCAATGCAGTGATATTGTCCCATTCAGGAATTGTATAAATACGTAAGCTATTTATTTATTGTTGCCTTTCATTACAATTAAGAAGAGTGCTTGCGGACACTCAGTTTTAGCCTTCACTTTCTACAAAAATAGATGAGTTTAAGACCGTCTGATCGAACTTGCCAGTGCCGCTCTCATAGTCATGCATGCCTCCATATTGAAATTTCCTTGTTTTTCTTCTTTGTGTATTGGCGTGTTTGCTACCATCGAAACTCAATTAGGCAGCTGTTATTGGCCTCATTTCTTTTTCCATTCAAACACTTTTTGAGATTTATTTTCACTCCGATGGTATCACCTTATAAGATCTCATGTGTGTTTGATTAAGTAAACAAGGTGCGTGGTTGGATTTTTTCGATCCTTAGATTCAGTTAATGTATTCTTGGAATTTAGCTAATTTGAAAGATATGCAGACTTTGAAAAGTTGTCATATCACATCATGTAGTGGTCCTCATTTCCCTCTTTTTTCCTTGGTATTTCATTATTCTTATTGTGATTTTTAAATTTTTGAGGCTTAAAATGCGAAAAAATAAAGTAAAGTAAAGCCCTATTATACTATAACCTTCTAATTGTTTGGTTGCTAAAACCATTTTACATTATTCAACGGACAAATATTCTAAAGTCTATGACTCATTACTATAAGCAATTTTGAACATTTTACTTTATGATTACAAATGAAATGAGAGCTTCCCCCTTTAACTTCTACCACAAACACTCTAAGCATATTTTAACTTACATATGTAAAATAAAGAAAAATTATTTTTTTATCTCTTTTGCTGGCATTTTAAAATTCTGAATAGTTTAATAAACCATGGACATATTAAAGTTCAGCAGTTGAAATAGTCGTTGGCATTGAATTAGTCTCTCAGTGCCTCTGCATAGCTAAATCTATGACCGACTGATCATTCTCTTTCAAATGCGCTTAATGACCATGTATTAACAATTTGTAGTCATTAACATATTTGTTTATAACTTGAAGTAAGTGTACAGTTCATTTGACCCGAACCACTACTCAATAGGCCGGCATGGAGCCAATTGCCAGCCCGCCTCATAGGCGACCCAAGGCGACTATTACACTAAATTACCACGAGGGACCTACCAGTGGAGTAATCATAAGTCTGAATCCCAGTCCCCTAATGAGCCACCTCACTACATATGGGAAAATCATAAGTATATATTTATCCACACAAGAATTTCTCATTCTAAATCTTTATTTGGAAGATAGTGTCTTCATAAGAAAAAACATATATTATCCATAAAGGATAAATCATGATAAAGAATGAACCTTATCCCGCCAAGATGATATGATAAGAAACGATTATCCCATAAAGGATAATCCTTAATAAAGGAAAAACATATATTATTCTAAAATAAAAACCTTTGGGAGTGGGGCAGGGCCTATGATTAGGAAGATCCCCGCGGAAGAGGTATGCAGTTCCCTGCTATCTCAACCTCCTCCTTCTTATCATATTCTTGACAATCATCAGGCGGTGACCCACCACCATGGGATAGCCCCTTTTTGCAAGTTCACGGCTAATCCTGAGATGCCTAAATGATCAGACGAACAAAATTGGTTCTTCTGATGGCACCATAATTTTTTTTTCTGAGATGACTGGGATTAGGGTAAAAAAATGATGTAGGAGAGAGGCGATACTGTTTGCTGTCTCTCTTCCCTGGATAAGGTAAAAAATATTTTTTGTTAGGATAAAATTTTACATAAACTTTTACAATTTTATTTCTTATTTTTTTTTAAGTCATAACCTTTTAAATTGTAATATCTATATTATAAAAATTTAATCTATACTATATATCTCTTTGAGTTCATTTATTTTCACAAAATATCAATTTAATGTAAAATTTTAAAGCATTATATTAAGGGTAAAAATATATTCTTTCGATAAATTTTCATATTTATCCTCTTAAAATTATAAAATTTTCATTTTAATATCTATTTTTCATAAATTTAAAAAGTTTGGTAGGAGTAAAAAAGTATTCTTTTATTTTTAACAAAATATCAAATTAATACTAAGATTTACAAAAATCTATTAGATAGGTAAAAAAAAAAATTCTTTTAAATTAAAGGATTAAAATTTTATAAAATTTTCTATTACTAATTCTTATTTTTCAAAATTGTAACAGCTTTGATAGTAATATCCTATATTTCCATAAGAGTGTTTTTTAAAAACCGTTTTATTTTCACAAAATATCAAATTTAATATAAAATTATTCATTGTGTTCTTTATTGATTGGAAATTTAAAAAAAAAAATCTTAAAAATTTGAGACACATTAAAAAACAAAGCAATATCTCTTCTTTGAAGTAGTTTCAAATTTGATATAGAACATATATCCCATTCTCCCTTCTCCTTCACCTTCACATTCAATCGCCTTGAATATGTTGAGCATGAAGGAAGTGGCGATTTAATGGAGCTTATCAAGGGAACCCGGGGATGCGAACATGTTGTTAGTGAAAAGGCAGCAAATCACAAAATCAAACTTGAAACATCTCACATCTTCATCAAGCCCAAAGCTAAAGTGTCCCAAAGTTCGAGGTTGCGAGAAATGGTGAAGGGTCTTTGGCCCCTTTCCTTGACTCATTTCGCCAGGTCCTTACTATGTGGCGAATCCCATGCACTCGTGGGGAAAGGCAGCTTAAATTGGCTAAAGACTGCCAAAATTGCGTAAAGATTGTGGTGCTTCTAAACTCAAATCAATAGTGTCATCCACGGTGAAAGTTTATTATGATGAAAATGTCACGAAGAAGCTGGCGTGACTAACCAGTTCATTGTGATGATGGTGTGGTGGGCCCAGTGTATACCACTCTCTTACATTTAAATGTTTGCCAGGCTCCAGCAGCAGTTAAACATCGGATACCAGATATAAGAGTTCTTTAAGGACGCATAACATTTGGAGAACCAACTCCCGTATCCTCTAAACAATTTAGTTTATAATATAGCCAAACTATCTGCAAAGACCCCTCATCTTTCTATGTCTTTATGTGGCATCTACCATGAGAACAGCATGATGGGCCTTGAGGTTTTGTTTGTGCCGAGAATGTTTGTGGGATTTCTATTTAAGTACAACATCCGCTTGGGTTTTGTTTTGATACTTGAGAATGTTTGTGATTTTTATTGAGTACAACATCTTCAAAGATTTTATTTATTTATTTACTTCAATTCACTTTACATTCACATATTTTAACCATCTCACTCTTCACAGCTTAAGCCAAACCTAATAGGTTTCAAACATTTACTAAAATACTATATTATGAGGTATGAATAATTTGACAACATATTAATTATTATATGTATATATATATAAAGTATGTTTATTAAAAACTTATTTCACAAATACCCTTACAATTAACAAAATATTAAATTTCATTTATAACATATAGGGGATATAAGCATAGTTTCCACCAATTGTTGAGTAGCTAATAGGAAATGTGGGTTTCCTTATATGTACTCATATTAAAAATAATGCACCTCAATTTGGGGTTGTTGGTTCATGTTTTTAAAAATTGTTATTGTTTTTGAAACTTAAATGCCATTTCTATTTTCTATGAAATTTGTTTTTGTTCTCTTAATTTTGCATTTCTCCTTTTCCTTTTTTGTGTTTTAGAACAATAAAGTAGAACTTAAATAATTTTTTCCTCTATCCTTGTTTTGAATAGAATGAAAACAATTTTAAAAACAAAAATCATTATACAAAGTCCCTCTCATAAACTAAGTTTTTTTAATTGTGCCCATAGTTGCATATTCAAATTTTCCAACCTTGAGCTCGAGACTCTACAATTTAAAAAGTTCTTAAGTTCATAGAAAAATAATACAAAATTAAAAATAAATCTAAGAAAAACCTTGAACGAAAAATAATCTTAACTGTAGTTTTTGTATAAGCTTTCCATGCAGATGAAGATTAAAAGTAAAAGTGTCTCTTTAAAAAAGTTAAAAAAAATTATGAAAATGTCTTTGAGAGGAACTTTCAGGCAAAATTTCTAAAACTTTAGAAAGTATCCTTAAGACACTTTCTAAATTTACTCGATTTACATTCTTAATTTATAGAAACAATTTTTTGATAAGTTAAAAGTATTTTAGATTTATAAATATTTCTCAACCTTTTTGTATTTGAAGAGAATTTTTATTTATTTTGAACCTAATGCGGGAAGGCGTCTGTTTTGCTTACTCAAAGGAGGCAAAGACCATGCACTAATATTTGGTAATAACCTCTCAAATATTACTTTGTTTTCTTTAGAAGCCCGAATACAAATAGCCTCCGTATTTTAACAAATATAAAACTAACACTCGACTGATGGCTTATTTCCTCCGTTGGGACTCTAACCTTGGACCCACTTCACCTCTCTCAACATACCTAGACTCTTAATAAAGCAGATTTAGGTCTTATTGCAAACTAATTTACATTTATTATCTCAGTGAGTCTTCAACTTTTTAATGAAGAAGCTGATCTACTTTTAAAGGATATCGTGGACCTCGTATTTTTGATTGTTATCGTTTCTAGCTTAATAGCTGGTTTTATTTTTTTATTTCTAAAACATTTTTCAAGAGAAAGCGGTTTTGAGTCGCCACTTATTTTTGTTTTATTTTAAAGCAAAAATAAATAAAAAGCTCTCAAATATTACTATACCAGTCAGCGGTCTGAAAGCAGTCGGATTAGGTCATGTTATCATTAGGAGGGTGGTGGTGAGCAGTAGCACCTCTCATTCAAGTCGGGTCTCTACTATTGGGATTATGGCGACGATCATTAATTAATTACAGATACCCGATAAATCATGCATTTAGTAAATAAAGAACAAAATTAAAGGAAGAAATATTGTTGTAAATGAATCGAGGCGCTAATCTGGCAGAAAATCAAGTTATTCAAGCAGCAATACAAATCTTCACATTATTAAATTATATAGATCAAAAAGTAAAATTATTTGTTAAAAAGATACATGAAATGCGGGCCTACCAAATATTATATGTCTACAGATTAATACAAGATTCCATTTTATAAGACAATTTATCATGTCCAGAAATTTTTAAAGTGATTTTGAAAATTGATTTGAAGTACAGAAATTGAGATTTTGAAATGAATTTGAAGTTGAAATTTTGAATTGAATTTTGGAAATTGGATTAATGAAATTTCAAAATTTAATTTATAAATTTGAGATTTGGAAATTTGCAACTTAGTTTTAGAAATTAGGGTGAGATATTGTAATTTAGAAATTAAACTTTTGAAATTTTAGAGTATAGAATTAAAATTTCCAATTTTGAAATAAGACATGAATTTTGGAATTGAAATGCATTTGAAATTTGAAACTTGATATTATTAAATTGGGGACTTAGTTTTGAAATTATGACACTTGAATATTAAAATTGAAATTGGAAGGAAGACTTTGATTTTGAAATTAGGAATTGGTAATTTTAAAAAATTGAGCTGAAAAATTAAAAATTAGAAATTGAGCTAGTTGAATTTGATTAAGTACTTGATTTTTAAATTTGAAAAATTGAGTGAAATTGAGGCGTAAAATTTTGAAATTATGACCTTAATTCTAAATTAAGAATTTTAAATTTTAAATTAAATTTTGAAAAAATGAAGTGAAGATTAGAATTGAATTTTAAAATTGAAAATTTGAATTTTAAAATGAAAATTGAGATTTTGAATTTTGAGAAAATTGGACATAATTTAAAATTTTAGAAATAGAATTTAGAACTTGAATTTTTGGAGACTTAGAGTTTGCAAATTGAAAAATTGATTTTAGAAAATGTAGAAGTGGAAATTTAGATAAGTTAAGGGTAGAGTTTGTGGGCTAAAAAGTCGATCAAAGGATGTGGTCAAAAGAAGCTTAGTGAATGACCTAATGGGTTGGGCCACAAAGGTGATGAGTGTTTTACCGACTAAATCCTAATGGGCAGATGAAATGACCTAATAGTTGAATTCATTGGGTTAAACCTAATGGAGTTGGTGCTGCAGTAAGTGGGTTGGAGATATAATGGTTTGACTAGTATATTGGACTAATGGTTCAGAGCCAAAGTAAGATAAGTTGAAATATAATGGTTTTGACTAAACTGTATTAGACATAATTTAATAGACAGAGCCCAAGTATGTTGAGTAATTTAATGGATGAATCTAAATATATTAAACCTAATTTAATGGATTGGGCCTAAGTATATTGGACCTAATTTAATAGGATTTGAGGCTAAATATATTTGGACCTAGGATAAATAAAATTTGTTTAAGTATATTAGGACATTTAATTTAATGGTGAGCTAACTTCATATTGGACCTAATGGGTTGAATCTACAATAAACCTTTGCTCTCTAGATAAATTTCTTTTGGACATTTAGAGTTAAGATGTTTATTTATTTATTTATTTTATTTTTATCACATGTTTTGAAAGTTCTCTGTCTTGTTTGCGTTTTAAATCAGTGAAATGAAAAGGCTTATATCTTGTTTTGGAGCGTGAATAGTGTTTTTTGGGAATAAAAAAATACAAAAATTTATTATGGTTTCAAAAAATGACCCAGCTGATGCGTTTAGTGCTAGGATAACATTAGCCAATGCGCGAAACAGCGACCGCTGGGGTAGTGGCATTGGCGATCTTTGAGCGGCGGCGCTGAGAAGATTCAATGGTTTATGGGTCTGGCAACGGCCATTGATCTATCCACTCAATTTAGTAAATGTTTGAAACCTATTAGGTTTGGCCCGTATAGATCTTTCGGTCCTTCCACAGTGACCAAACTCGTGCTGGCGGAGGGAAAAAGCTCAAACTTAATTTGACTTATATCAAAAGAATATCAAGGAGGCGTCGGTGGAGAATCGAGTCATCAGTGCATTCAGATCATTTGAGGGCTGTTATGCCGAATCCACAGGAATTATAGGGCAATTCACATTAATGAAAATCTTTGGTAGATTGAAATTTGTCACTTTAACATGTTACATCTTATGCGTTTGTGTGACACCCCAAACAGGGTCATTGACTCTTAATTGGCACAAACTGTGTGTCTCATATCATGAGACCCATATGATAAAATAATGATGTTTATGTCCTCTTCAGTCATAGTTTGAACCCATACATTTCTATGAATCTAAGAGTTATTACATCACTCCTATCTGAAAACATATTAATACTAGTTTGTTAATATAACTTTTTAAAACAAGAAATCAAAATTTGATTAAAGCGCTTCATAATCCAGGCTCTAAAGAGATATTATTGCTGTACGAGGAGTTGTGGTAGTAGCGGTGAGAATACATCCTATAAGGCTGTTTTACTGGAATTGCACATACACCAAATCAGTGTTTTATGATCAACTAACAACCAATCCATTCTCACATATTATCTATCATGTGGAAAAAATACACATGCATGTGAGGCGATACAATACAGCAGCCCAATGCAAGGTCGACCTCAGGCCACCCACTGTGAGTGATGGGAAATGATGTGAGTCAATTGGGCTCCCGTCTCACAGCTCAATAGTCTATGTGATATTTATTTTAATGATTTCGTGTGTCTTTTTGGGCATTAAGACTTTTGGGAGGTTCTAAGCAGGTCTCTCACACCTAGACATTTTAGGGCTTTGTGGTGGATCTTGTTGTGGGTTTTCGGGTTTTTCACACGAGGGGTATCTCTCTACTCATGAAACACATTCATTTTACCATTTCAGTTAACGCTATGGAACTCAATTGGACTTCGTCCCATTCCCGATACTGTTGACGCCAAATCGAACGGTAATTCCATGTACATCTCAGCGCAATGCCAATTGTTCGCACACCAATGCATTACGATTTGTGCCCTTGCGCTAAACCCATGACAATGTATGAAACCTCACACATGGGCGATCACACGATGCACTATGTGCATGCTGAAGTTTCGATTTACGGAATAAAGAAGCTAATCAACGTTTTTTGTTCTAAAAAATTATATTCTGATTAAAAATCCATAATTAATTCTCTAGATCTCGGGATGGCAGTTCACATTCAGATAAGTCTCATGTAATCTAGTTGCTGCGTAAATTTTGCAATTTGCTGAGCGTTTGGTGACACGTTTTGACACTTGTTTAGATGCCCGAAATGTCGATTTCGATGCTAAGGCACAAATATACGTACTCATGTGCCATAAAAGTGACTAGTGAAATGATGAAAATGGGCGGCCCAGATAAATTTTGAATATCAACTCACAGTAATAGAGGGACATAAAGGTGGGTTTGGGAGTATTTAAAGATCACAGATGACAGATAGCAAATAAGTGTTCTTCTCCCTCATTAAATCAAGAAAGCGTGAGAGGCTTGCATTTGGAGAGTCCCAGTAGCTCCATTGTTGGAAACTTTAAGAAGTGCTTCTCTCCTAAGATCCGACAATCAGACTAGTTAGATTTATTGAAGCGAAGGAAAAGCATTCTACGCGGAGCGAGGCTACACGTGGACCCGATTTCTGAGTTTGACAAACTCAAAGAGTACGGGTTTTCTCTATGTGATTAATTCCCATTTTCAGTGTTTTCATGTTAGTTAGTTTGAGGCCATGAGGGCCGTTTAGTCAGATCGAAAACATGGGACGAGTTATTAGAAGTCGCCCAGGGATTTTCTCACCATCGTGGCCTTGAGAAATTAGTGGAAGAAACTGTTTGGTCTTCATTCAATGTTGCTTTAATCATCATGTTATGAAAAAAATGCAAATGGGTTGTTGATCGGTCCCAGTATGGACAGATGTGAAAAAATTTTTGGACATTTGGACAATCAGTGACTGAAATTGATGTGGGCTGTTAGGTTGGGTGTGCATTAAATTCTATTTTGATGAGTAGGAGACCGGAAATGGGAATGGAAATCGGTTCCACCAAGAGAGACCGATGTAGAAAAGGAAGATGGGCTGCCGTGGACAGCCCGCCTCCTAATTTTGGGGCTGCAAAACAGTCCGGAACATCATGAAATGGACCAGAATTATCCCGTTTGTTGTGTATGATTTGTTGAAATGAATGGCTTGGTATGTAACCCAGGGCTGAATAGGTTAAGACGTATTTTAATGTGAGTACAATGACTTTGGTACGGAACAGAATTATGTTATATAAGCCATTGGAGATGATTATGATTTGCTGGTGACTCGAGTGGGTGATGATTGATGTGTTTGAGTTACATGCGTGTAATTATGTTGATTGAAAATATGCATGTTGGCGTATTACGTAAATGATTTTGAAAATGGCATAATGCATTTTCATATCTGGGCGCTAAAATTTAGGTGTGAGTGCGACCAGGTATTTTGTAAAAACGGATATAGTTGCGAAAGAATTTCTGGGATGATATTAGGAGGTGGGTTGGGAGATGGGCCAAGGATCATTCGGATGGGATATTATGGCGTTTCGGAAGCTCTGACCAATTCCTCGGAGGGTAGTCCCGTATTTTACGAATATTTGGTAGGAATATTTTCAAGAACAAAAAGTTTTGTTTTGAAAATGATTATTTTTCTCATACATGGCTTAGGCAAGTGTGATGGTAGTGAACTGTGTTTTTAGATATCATTATGAGCAAACTCAAATGGATCATGTATTTACTTGGTGTGTGTTTACTTTAGACATTACCACCTTCACACTTAGGTGGTGAGTAGCCCCCACTTAGGGCGATTCTCCCTCTTGAGCCCCAGCTCACCGTCGATCAGGACCCCCCCATTTCAGGTACAGAGCAGAAGACAATTCATTTGAAGAAACGAGTTCTCTATTTTTTGATGGTTTTGGACATAACGCATGATAGACTTATGAATCTTAATATATGTTTGTATAAAAAGTGTAAATCCTTCATGGTATTGGGAGATAAATTACAGAATAAATTGTGATATCTATTTTTATGAGTATTAGTTTATGGGCCCAAGTGGCGAGTATTGGATGTTATAACATTGGACTGTTCCAGGACAGGTAAATACGAGATTACTTTACAGGTTTTGTATTTGGGTGAGCTCCAGTGCAAAGGAGACTGCCAGATTTTTCTCAGTGGCGTCGGGTAACCAGGCATCCATAATATTCAGCAGGTTGATGGTGATAAGCGAATATCCGTTTTCTAAAGTGGCGTGGGATCACGAGTTGTTATACCAGGCATTTTTTTGTAAGAGCCTACCACAAGCGCTCAAACGAGGAATTGGTCCCACTCCACAGAACTATCCCTGGCTCAGCGGGTTTCTTTTGCCCTCCGTGGGCGAACACGGGGACCATGAGCTTAGATACCCATTGAAGGGTTTTCTGTGGCATTTGTAGCCGGTTGGTGGAAGCCACCTCAAAATAAATATCATGGTCAGTGAAAACAGGCAGCCTGTGGCGAATGCTGTGATCAGACCACCTATCAGTCTTGAAAGTATGAGCCTACAAATGCCACTGTAAGGGCCCCACGGCCCACTCAGACGAGGGGTGGTCCCACTCCGGTATAGGGCATGTCCGCACGCACTTTCTTCTTTCCGTGAGCTGGAACCCGAGACCAAAGGGACATGTGATGGGAGCGCTCTCACTATAGTGAGCTAAGCAGTTGGTGTAAAATTACCGAATGGGTATCAAGCTCATGGTCTGGTTGAGCCACCAGATGAAAGAAACCCACTGTGACTGGGATGGCACGTAGTCAGGACCACCCCTCGTCGGGTGGGCGGGGGTGGGAGTACATACAAAGACCTTTTTTTAAGGGCCTGGCCTCGACGCGGTGGTCCATCACGGTATCCTAGCTCCATGGGGTTTCTTGCAACCTAATGGAAGCAGGGCCTGTGAGCTTAGGTACCATTGAAGTGGTTCACTCATATTGGGGCTGCTGGTTAGTGCAGATGAGGCTCCAGAATGAGTACTCGCTCATGATCAGACCGACGAGCCCCAATGGTAGAGATAACTATCGATGAAATCGGCTGAAGAATCAGAGCCACTACTGTGTGCTATGAACACTCATGTCTAATGCAACATTTCATATATTTAACTCATGCCAGTCATGTTCAATATTCCCACATATTGAAATCAGAGGTACATCACATAAGCATACTAACCAGATTGGTTCCATAAAATTCTGTAGTATTAAATTCAAGTAATAACAAGCCAACTTTGATTTTTGTCCTAAAACCCAGAAAAACAGCATATGCAATAACATTACCAATAACCATAGTAGTTCAGAAAATTCTGCATATTAATAATTGCAATTCTGCATATTTATTCATTAGTCATCAGTTCCATAGAAAATTCCTGAATGTTCTTGTTCAACAATATAAAATTTTGTATGTTTTCATGCACTGTAATCACACCAACTAGTTTTCTTCAGTCTAAAAACCTAGAACATTCTGCATATTATTATCCACGTAAAAGCCCATAAAATTCTGCATAGCTTGTGCATACAATAATCTACTAAACTGAGTTTTCTTAGTCACAAAAACTAGAACATTCTGCATGATCTATTTTGCAAATACCAACTGAGTTTCTTTGATCTAAACCCCAAACCTTCACATGTAAAATTCTGTACATGAAAACCATAAGATTCTACATGTTTTCATGCATACATTACTAGCTGAGTTTTCTTTGTTAAAACACAGACATTCTGCATGTTAATTCATGCACATAGGAATACACCAAACTGAGTTTCTTTGATCTAAAGCCCCCAAAACATTCTGCATGTTAGTGTAGCCATAAAATTCTGCATGTTTTGTGTGTTAATCTATAAACTGGGTTTTTCTTCAGTCAAAGCCTAGAACATTCTGCATGTTAGTCATTTTGCATAGACCCACTGGCTGAGTTTCTTTGATCTAAAACCCCAAAACATTCTACATGTTAGTCATGTGGCCCCATAAGTACCATGTTTCATGCATACAAGTAATCCTAAACAGAACATTTGGTCTACAGAGCCCAGAAAAAAAAAACAGCGTAATAAACATCACAATTTCAGTCCTTCAAACCAGAGAAAATTCAACAAGTACAACATCAAAAATTCAAGTCTTAAAACCCAGAAAGTTCAGCATGGACAACATCACAAATTCAGTCTTAAAACGAAGAAATTCAGTATGGACAACATCACACAGATTCCAGCATGCTTTTCAATTTCAAACAGTACATAAACTCAACCAGTACCATTTCAAACTTTAAACAGGAAATAACTAAAGAGAAAGATCTCACCTCTGCGAAGTGTGTAGGTCTGATTCTTGATCCACCCAAATCTGAAACAATGGAGGAAAAAGCTTCCTCCTCCCTTTCTCCTTTCTTTCTTTTCTTCTTACGTTTCTATTTCTTCTTTGCTCTTTTCTTTCTTAACCATCTCTTTTCTTTCTTCCTCTTATCTGAATTTGTTTGCCATCTCTCACCAGCTACTGATTAGGTTTTGACCACAGGGAGCCACTAACATCCATTTGCTTGACACTTGGTAACAGACCAAGTGTTCTCAAAATACCACAACTGTGACCTTTTCTGTATGTGTGAGGGTGAAGCCGACATTTAAACCCACCCAACTCGGCTGATCCTAAGGGCATGACATGCATTACCATGTGCCAGAGTGTACCATCTAAAGTGCCACATGGCACCATGGTTGGCAGATTCAGTCTGGAAATAAGTGACCGATGATCTCAGGAATTGGCGGTGGTTGGTTCAACTCGATTTGGGAGATGATTCTAAAGTGTGATCGTTTGTCATCGAGGTCTGAAGATCTGAAGTTTTAATTTGTTACCCGTCTGGCATGATTTCACGATTACCCCCATTTACCCCAGTTACAATTTGGTGCGTTGCCATGTTGGAAGAAAAGGAAGGAAGAAAAAAATCTGCTTTTTGGGTTTGCAATTTAGCGATCGCGTGTGAAGATTTGTCATCAGAATCGGGACATGGAGCCGCCTGCGCCAGAGACGATCATATTCTTGAGGAGTGCCAGCTATCAGCAGAGTCAATCTTGCGGGAAATTGGAGGATGAAGGCAGAGAGATGATGGTAAAAAAATGAATTAACACTGCGTGTCCCAATCAACCGAAGAATTTAGGCTTGAAGTAGTAGCGTGTGCGATCATAACGAATTAAAGTCAAAGCCTTGTCATCACCTCCTGATGCGAAGAAATTCTCGTGGCGTTGGGTTGGCGTGAAGATTAGGTTCTGAAGTGAAAGGATCGCTGTCAGTCAAACATGAAGGAGGCGTGGCCGTTGGAATCCGCATCAAACGCCGCTTCCGTTACTCGGGGACATTTGATTCCGTTCAAGTGGATCCTCGCGAAAAGTGACCGTTCTTCAGCATCGTGTCCACCAGCTTGGAATCTACCAACCAGCGCTTACAGGCGTGAGAGTGGGGATAAAGCTTGTTACGAAACCACTATAACAATTTAAGCATTGATTGACATAACTATAATGACAAGGCCCGTTATGAGATTGAGGCGTACGCGGACTTAGTTTACCATATGAAATAGGCCCACCAGGTTAGAGGCGAGGTTAAAGTCTGTTCTCGTGCGCACCCCCTCTCTCGCTAAATGAGAGGAGTGGGCGTAGCAGGTGATACTAATATGAAGTCAAAGTAGTAATACCGTGTTCTTCGTTTTGTTTACAACGATGCTTTTCTCGATCGATGCCTCTTTGTTTTTTAGCGTGGACCAACCACCGATCCGTCACGATTTCTTTTATTTTGTCTTCGGCGCAGAAGGCGTTATCGCCAGTCTTATCATCGTGTTTTGCTTTGCACGAAAGGCACCGCCGTCCGTGGCTTTCAACCATTTTGTCTTATGTGGCGACTTATTCGGCGCTGTGACGGCGCATCTATCACGAGTTAAATCGCGTCCTACGACTATTTTATGTTTTTCTCCATGGTTGTAGAGCACTTAGCACACGCTGTAGTGTAACCAGTTTTCTGCCATGGTTGGAAACTATCTTGAGTTTAGTGAATTCTTATTGTCTTCTCATATCTTTAACAGTGCTCTATCGTTTCTCCAGTAATGTGGCACATTCTCTTCCATCCTTGGTGATCAAACCTCTTTCCAACATTGTGATTCTCGCACCAACACAGTCTTCAGGATTTGGACTTGTTTTATGGCTTTTAATTGGCATCTTAGACTGTTTGTTGTTTGCTTTTGGGTTTTGAGCCTCTGGTTGCCTCGGTTCGCAGGTCGTGACCTCTGGGCGGAGAAGTTTTGGAATATAACATTATTGATGAGTTAATTCGTTCACTCCTTTTTCACATTAATACTTCATTGTTCTTCTTATTTATAGAACTCTATCGAAGAGAGCATATTTATTAGACCCAAAATTTGAATAAATTCATTTTTATTTGTTTTGATTTTATTACAGTTAGATTTTATTAATGTTTTTTATTAATTTTCTTTTGAAAAGGTGGATCATTATTTCCTTTGGGAGGGTTTTTACAGGGCAGAATTTTCTTTGGAAGTCTATATATTAAAGAGACAATCGAAGAGGGGACCAAGGGAGGGTTTTGGAGAGACCACCACTGCGGGGATGGCGAGCTAATCGACATAAGATCTTGAACTGATTTAAATATAATTATCATTACTCTGTTTATAAGATTTCGTATGTCATTTTTCCTCTTTAGATATCTACATGAAACATGTGCTTTGTTTTTCTGTTTTATTTGGTTTCCGCGCGTGATTGGGCTTTTGTTCAAAAATTTCAACGATGGAGTTTTATTTATATTTAGGGCTATTATTTTTATCTATTTCATTCTCGATTTGTTTACGTGTCTGTATTCCAGCTGTTGTCTTGTGTTGTCCCTTACTTTATTAGTTGTAGGAGTTTGCTGTTTACCCAAAACAGGAGGAGTCTTTGTACAAATTTATTTATTATTGTATTATTATTATTATTTACTTCTAAAAATCAACATAGTCATTTCGATTTTACAAGGCTACAAAGACCCTGGAAAACATCATACCAAAATATATTTAATTACTTGAAGTAAAAATTAAATACAACATTTTTGGTTCACATATTACAAAAACCTAGGTTTGGCCAAGTCATAAGAATACAAAACAAGATTCTATTTTTCTTCCAGTAGGAGTCCTGTGCTGACTTAGTGCGGTGCTCGATGCACCGCGGAAATGATTTTTCACGAGGTGAACAACGCCTAGTAAATCCTCCTACCGAGGAGCTGCTGCTTTCAAGTGCATATGCAGTGCCATAAGATTTACCCATTCTTACACATTTATATAAAACATGCATGTCTCTATATGATTGTCACATGCTGCATACATATCTCGAGTCTCATAAACCCTCCACCAGGCCCATATTACGCATCCATGTATGAAAGACTGTTTGCAAAACAAAGCTTTTTTTTCAGCTCATGGACATTCTACGGTTTTATAATAGAAGTGGATAACGCCCTCAGTTTGATGTCTTAAACATCTGTTGGACAGCCTCAGATATGATATTATGTTAATACTTGAAGTCATTCTTCGATGGTAATATACTAGACAATCCTCGAAATTAAATATAATGGACCCTCGAAATTAATAACTTGGATGCCTCTAAAATTTAGTTATTCAAATCCCGTATCATACCTCTTTGAATTTCTGGGATGTCCCGAAATTACCTTGTATAATGCCCTTTGCATAAAAATCATATTACATGTAACAAAACTATGCAACATATATATCATTGTATACCAAGCCTCATGCCAATCATCAACATACACGTATCAACGTGTATATATTCACTTTACATGTTTTCATTCAAAACAATAATATAATGGTAATTTTTCTTCGATTCAAAACCTAAAAATTTATGTTTGATCATTTAGGTAAACATATATATTCACGCACACATTACCATGTTTCATTCAAAACCAATAATACCAAACGGTCATTTCTTGATTAAAACGAAGGTAGCATGTTCAGTCATTGCAATCGACGTCTGTATCGACATGTATTCACATTAGTACATCATTTTTCATTCAAACAACCAGCCCACAAACTGATTTTTCAATCCCAAAAACCAAAAATCACATATTGGCTCATACAAATCAAACCATACAAACTAATATTTCTTAGTCAAACCACAAAAATATTCCAAAACCGAAAAGAAAGCAACAACGATCAAGTTCGAAAGATTACGGAAATTACAAGGACCAGAGGCGATTCTGATATCATGTGGTTCCTATAGAAGCCCATTTCTTGTATCAACCCGCATTAAGGCTGCCTTTCATAAATTTCTGGCTCTTAATGAATTGGCCAGGTAGGAGAAGACCCTACCTTGTTGGAGTGTAGACCGACCCTTCCTTTCTTAATTTTCTTATTTTCCATTCTTTCTCTCTTTTCTGCTCCTTCTCTCTTGTCTACGAACGGTTTTCATTTCCCCACTCATGACTATTACTGATTAGTTTGGTTTGAAATTTGAACACCTACACAAGACAGGTTTTGACGCATATTATTTGCCGATAAGCGCCATTTTATCTTAAAAATCCTATCCACCCCATTTCCACTTTGCCGTTTTGAGTATGGCGCGGCTTCCCTCGCGATCTCTCTATCTCGTTGCCACGCTGGCACCATTCCCACAATTTGGGTGTCACATGGTAGTCCATTACGCTCGAAATCTGAAATTCCGACTATCTTAGAATCGAAAAATTTATTTGGTGGCTGATTCCGCGAGACGAGTTGGCGTGATAAGATGTCGTCATCCAGAGATCTAGTGAATTTCGAGGTTTGCAACACAGCAGTAGTTTACTTTACAGGTTTCATGTTCGCCTTGATATGCAAAATTATGAAGCCAAGACACTACACCGAGCCATATCAAATGATAGAAACCGTGTCACGTGACTTTTTTTTTGTTATACTACTGGATCAATAGGAAGTATTGGTGGTGTCCATTTATTTCAAGACAGGCTATAAATGATAGTGTGGGGATGAAAGGGTAGGATGCAGTTATAGTTTGGATAGTATGAATAGTAGACTATGGATGGAAGTGGTTTGAATTTGCAATGTGAATAGTAGTTTATAGGAGATAGTAATGCATATTTTACACTAAGTGTTTTTCATTATTCCTTTTGTACTGTTTGTGAAGTCGTAATGGTTTTCTATTAGTTGATTGAAGGAGGGGTTTCAGGGTTTTTTAATAGGTTTATGGAGCCGATCATCTGAAATGACATTTTTCTTTTTATTCAACCAAAGACTATTTGCCGTTTCAGTATCATCTATTATGCAGAGTTTTAACACCCAGTTTTTCTGAATTGTTTTTCCTTTTTGTCTTTAATTTATATTTTTCTCATATTTGATTGCTTTTGATTAATGTTGATAGTGGCTACAAAATCAGCGCATAGGCCCAGGAGCGAACTTTGAGAACGAACCATCGAAAACCCAAAGCGGGTTGGCATACCATGAGTGTGAGCAACCTCACGTTGAGGACTTGTGGCCCATGATGGCGTCTACAGTTTACTCTGAAGTGACGGGAGGGTGCGACTCTTCCCCGGGTTCGTTGAAGGATGGTGGTGAGGATATCATCCACGATTATAGCGTGAAGAGCGCCATCTCCGCAATCTTATATTGAATCATTAAGGGAAGAAGGATCACGGCGATTCATTCCCCTAATTTATCCACTAATATTCAGCTAGCGATAAGGAAAGGAATTCTACCAAATTGGCGAGTAGGTCTCATTTTCCCATTGCATTATAAAAGCGTCTGAATGAACTGTTGTTCATAGCGATATCACAGAGTTATCAAGAATAAAAATATGGCGTTTTCGGTGGTTTTATCTCATTCATAGATGATCACACTATAGATTGCGTGGGTATTCCTCATGAAAGAAAATAAACGGGTCAAATTTTCAAAAATTTTAAAAATATGATTAAGACAATTCCAATCAAAAATACAAATTCACAAAATTAAATAATGCTAGGGATTATTTGCTCCATTCCAAAATTTAACAAAGAAGGGATAGTTCATATATTTATGTGTTGATACCACAACAAAATGGGAATAGGCAGAGAAAGGGAGAAAATAGGCATTTGTTAGAGGTGGCTAGATGGCTAATGTTCTATGAATGTACGAAATTATACATGGGGAAAGTGTCCTTACGACAGCCTACCTCATCGATACGAGGATCTTGAATCTAGGGTACTAAAATTCCAAACACCTTGTCAAACCTCTAAACCACAAACCCACTACGTCTCATCCAGCATAGCAAAATTTGGAGGTTGTTACTATACTGTTCATATCAATTAACACGATGTGAGTAAGCTCAAGGTCTGAGTCCACTCAAAATTGCATCTTTGTAAAGATTTCTTCAAATAAAAAGAGTGCCAATTATTACTCTCAGGTCACAAGAAAATTCTG
Source organism: Tetrastigma voinierianum (assembly GCA_016808115.1). Lineage (NCBI taxonomy): Eukaryota > Viridiplantae > Streptophyta > Magnoliopsida > Vitales > Vitaceae > Tetrastigma > Tetrastigma voinierianum. The sequence goes on along the minus strand of JAEQBH010007902.1, from coordinate 78,159 downwards.
TTCAATGGGTGCATTTTTGTTGACCTTACTATCCCAAGGGATGATGTTGGGGAAAAATTAACTGGGGGAATATCAATTTTGGAACAGAATTATTCAGTGAGTCACCCATGCCAAATCGTTCTATATAGTCATGCTAATCAACCCAGTTCAGTGTAACAGGGATGAGCATTTCAAGAGAAATGAGAGGAAGAAACTTTCTGACCAAACCCATGAAGGCGGCGGGTTCTAATCGACCGTTCAGTATACGCTTGACTCAGATCGTGCTGTTGATTGAGATTAGAAAATGATATTCTTAATATGCCCGTAGCTTGGAGGAAAGGAGTTAGATCATGCACTGACATCCCCATTGGAAATTTATTTCTTGCGTGGCCTGCCTCGTTTGTTTTGTCTTTAACATCATAAAATCAAGTTCCTCAGATGCTAAGGAAGCTTTCCAATCATCTAAATTAGGTAGCGATTGATGAACAGTTGGGTGTTAGTAAAGAGGTGTATGTGGGAAATTAAACTCCCAGTGAAACAGTTGGAGTGTAAGTGGATTTCAGGTAAAATCTGGCTATATGTGTGTGTATGGACAGGTATAAGGCTTTCGGTTGAGTCGCAAAAGGATTCGCAAATCTAGCTGCTGTTGTGACTATGAAAACTTTTGCTCCAATTGCCAAGCTCAACACTGTTCGTGTACTTTTGTCCTTAGCGATTAATATGAGTAGTCCATACTTGTGGTGGCAGAAAAATGCCTTCCTCGACTTGAAGAAGATTTATCACACATTTCTCTTGGACTTGAACTACATCAATTTCAACGAGTTTGGAACTCCAAAATACAGCAGCGGTACTCAAACAATCTCCCGAGGCACAGTTTTGAGCGGTGTTTTCCACTAAGGTGTATTGAAAGTCTGGATTCGTTCAATGTCAATCCGAATAAAGCATTGTTTTGTGAAACACTTCTCGGAAGAGCGGCCATTATCATTGTATATGTGGAATGACTATAATTTTGTTGATAAATCATGAAGAAAAATTACTTAGCAAAATTCAAGCAAAGATTTGAAGTCATAGGACATGAAACCTCAGGTACTTTCTCATAATGGAATTGCTGGTCAAAAGAAAATTGCTGTAATCTCCGACTCAATCGTTTCTGGGACTGCAATGACAAGGATGCTAGGATGCAAGCGGGGTAGAAACACACCATGATTACAACTATACTAGAAAGCCCGGAAGAAAGTGATGGAAGTGCTCCAGTTGATAAAGGAAGATATCAGCGTCTTGTGGGAAACTAGTCTATCTTTCTCACACAAGGCGGACATCGGCTTCTCCGTTAATGTATTAGTGAGTTTCATGAATAATCCCAGCAGAAAAACACATAGCGCTGACCCGGAATATTGAGGTACCTCAGTAAAAAGCCCAAGCAAAGGTCCTTTTCTTCAAACGACAAAGAAAGAGATTGAGATTTTCAGATATAGATTGGGAGTTTAGTGATGGGAGGATCGCTTCTGTTATTCGCCGTTTGTTTAGGGAACTTGGTTACATGGCGAAGCAACGATCGATGGTATCCATTAATAATCTTTGACGAATAAAATCTTTCTCTTCAAGGTATCTGGGAATGGTTGAATGAAACATTAGGAAGAATTACGAGTTCGTGAAACGTCACAAGTGTTATCTTTTAAAGCGATAAAACGTGATGGTATAAAAATTTCGGAGATCGGTTCATCATGATCAGGTCAAACACATTGAATCGATTCGGCGCTTTGTCGGAAAGATTGAAGGTTTTCAGGGTTCAAACTGCTCCAGCAAGCGTCAAATAGTGACCATTCTAAAAACTCTTGCTCAGTTAATAAAGATTGGTGAAAAAACGGAATAGTCAAGCATCTGCAATGACGGGGTGTTGAAAGATCAGCCCAGTGCCTCCATGCGCGTGTGTTCTCTCATCTTTAGCGTTCGTCTTTCTTTTGACTTTCTAAAATTGGTGTGTTTATACGGTCTTTTCCTTATAATTGGTTTAAGAGTGAGTTTAAGAATAAATATAATCACCAACCTGTGATTACCAGTTGCTCAAAGTGAGTTCTTCTCCTTATGTAGAGAGATTACACATGCAAATATTATCATTCAGATTATCTCGATCAAGCTATTTGTTGTTGTTTTCTTTGTTGCAGTGAAGGTGTCATGGTTTCTCAGAGTTTTAGCCTTCACTTCCCATGTTAGTTGTGTTATCATGCGTCAGTTTGCCATGATCTTCCATCCTTAATTGATCATGCATGCACTCCCATGTTAATTTCCTTATTTTCTTGCTGTGTATTCAGCATTCCTTTCTCTATCAAACTTAATTAGGCTTGATATTGGCCTCATTTCTTCTCCATTCCAGCCCTTTTAGTTTATTATTGCTCCACGATAATTGTACCCCAGCTGAGGATGTCATGTCATGTTTGATTTAAATACCAACAAAGATTAAAATGGATGGTTTTTTGGTCTTAGATTCCAGTTAATGCTTATTTGCATGGAATTTAAACTGGACTTTAGGAAAGATGTGGCAGACTTTGAAGAGTTTATTATCCACCTACTGTCATAGTGGTCCCTCAGCTTACCTCTTTTTCATTATTTAATTTCTTCCATTAATAATGTGATTTTTAAATTTTTGGGCTTAAAAATGAAAAAAAATAAGTAAAAAATAAGAATTCTTCCCTTTTCCATAACCTTCTAATTGTTTTAGTTGTAAAACCATTTTACATTATTCCAACTTAGGATAAATTATTATAAAGTCACAACTCAAATTTACTAAACAATTTTGACATTTCACTTCATGGGATAAAATGAGAGAATAGAACTTCCTGCCTATTCTGCCAATAAACCTCCTAAACATATTTTAACTTACATATATAAAACCCAAGAAATTCCTTTTTATCACCTCTTTTAACCTTTTTAAATTCAGACCAAATTTAATAAACCAGACTGTATTAGTTCATGGATTGAAGTAAATGAACTGGCATTGGAATTAGTCTCTCAAATACTCTACCCGCTAAATCTATGACCCAACTTTGATCAATTTCTCTTTCAAATCGCTTGTGGGCTTAATAACAATGCTTTAGTATACTTCTAAAATATTAACATATTTGTTTATAACTTGGTAGTGTGTAGGTACCCACGGCTTTAAATTTGAGCCTTCACTCCCAGTATTTGGTACCCGCGGAGCGCTCTTGGCCGCTATCGGCGACCCAGGCGGCCTATTACACTAAAACCACACGGGAACCTACCAGACAGGGTAGTCCTAAAACCCGTGTGGGATCCCGAGTCCCCCTAGCCGGCCACCTCACTACATATGGGAAAATACGCAAAGTATATATTTACATCCTGTTTCTCATTCTACAATCTTGTTTGGAAAGAATAATAATCCTTCCTTGAAAAAACGCCATCTATATAAAGGATAAATCTTGAAATGAAGGAAAAAACAGACCTTATCATAAGATGTCCTTGATGAAAGCAGTTTATCCCATAAAGGATAAATCTGCTGCCGGAAAAACATATATTATTCCTAAAATAGAGCGGAGATTTTGGGAACGAACCCTATAAGTGGGAAGATCCCCCGCAGGAAGAAGGTATGCAATTCTCGCATCTCAACCTCCTCCTTCTTCCTCTCCTGCGGCTTAATCATCGGAGGGGCAGTGAAGCCCTGCCGCGGATACATGCACTGCAAAGTTCACATTGCGTCACGGATACCTAAATGGGTCAGACAGGCAAAATTGGTTCTTGTTGCTTTGTGTGTTTTTGCAAGAGATGACTGATTAGGAGTAAAAAAAATGATGTAGGAGAAAAATGATACATGCCTTTATAAATACTTATATTGGATAGGGTAAAATATTTTTGTTGAGGATAAAAATTTTACATAAACTTTACAATTTTATTTCTTATTTTAAGAATTGTAACCTTTAAATTATATCATCTATCTTTCCATAAAATTTAATATATATATATATATATATATATATATATATATATATATATATATATATATATATATATATATATATATATCATATATTTTAAGTCGATTTTTATTTTCCACAAAATATCAAATTTAATATAATTACAAATTGTGTATAGCTAAGAATTAAAAAATATATTCTTTAGATCAAATTTTCATAGCTTTTATCTGTTCCCAAAATTGTAAATTTTTAAATTTTAATATCTATATTTTTTCATAAATTTTAAAGTTTTGATAAGATAAAAAAATATTCCCTTTTTTTATTTTTTAACAAAATATCCAAATTTAATATAAAATTTTAAAAAAGTCTATTACGGATAAGGGTAAAAAAAAAAATTCTTTTAAATTGGATTAAATTTCCATAAAATTTTCTATTACTATTTGTATTTTTAAAATTGTACTTCTTTTATTAGTAATATCCTATATTTTATAAGATTAAGATTTTTTTTAAAAACCGTTTTTATTTTCACAAAATATCAAATTTAATGTAAAATTAAATTAATGTTATTGTTGGATGGAAATTTAAAAAAAATCTACCCAGATTTGAGACATTATAAAAAATAAAAACATTATATATTATTTAGTGATTCTAAATTTTGAAATGTACGTTATAATATTATAACTATATTCTCCTTCACATTTACAATATTTATGAATAACGATGACATGAGAAATTACTTGATTTAATGGAGAAGCATCAGAGAGAGGCTCAGGGGATAGCGAGTTTGTGTTGGTAGAAAAGGCAGCAAGTCTTAAAGTCAAACTCAAACATCTCCATCTTCATCATTAAAGTAAGTGTCCCAGTTTAAGAGGTTGCGAGAAATGGTGAAGAGTTTTGAAGGCCGCGCGCCCCAAAACTCATTTCCTTGGGTCCCATACCTCCTTAAAATCCGCCTCGCCGGAGAGCTTAAGCTAAATTGGCTAAAATTTCATCAAGTGCCTTAAAGAGAGATTATGGATGCCTTCTACCACATTTAAAATCAACGCAAATATCATCCACCGGCAGCTGGATATTATGATGAAATGTCCCACGAAGAAATCTGTGGCGACAGTTCACTGTGAGTGATGGTGGTGGACAGCTGTGCTCCTCTCTCTTGTTTCAATCTTTCTTAGGCTCTAAACATGGGAGTTTGCCAGATACCAAAATTAAGAGTTCTTTACCAGGACATATACTGCTGGAGAGACAACCGTATCATACAAACATTTAGTTATAATATAGTAAACTATCTCTCTCTTGAGACCCCTCATCTTTTATATTTGTCTATAAGCGGCTCTACCACATACATTTTAGACATGATGGGCCTTAGGTTTGTTGTTGCTTAAAGAATATTTACATGAATTTTCTGATGGTACAACATCTATGGACTTTAATTTGGTAATATGAAATATTTTTGTGAATTTTTTATTGGAGTACAACATCTTTAAAAGAGATTTCTTTATTTACACTTTAATTCACTTTGTATATTTTAACTTATCTGCTCTATACAACCAATAAACTATGGGTTTCAAACATTTACTAAATACTATATTCATGAAATTATGAATAATTGACAATATATTATTATTATATGTATATATAAAGCTGTATTGTTAAAACGACACAAATACCACTTACCATTAACAAAATGTAGTTGTTCATAACATATAGGGGATATAAGCATGATTTCCCTGAAATTATTGAAGTAACTAATACGGGGGAAATATGTGAGTTTTCTTATGTTTATATATAAAAAATAATCCCTGTTTGATTCCATTGGTTCCGTATTTTTAAAATTGATATTATTTTGACTTGAATAATACATTCTATTATATATGAAATTTGTTTTGTTCTTATTTTACATTTATCTTTTTCTTTTGTGCAAAATAAAAATGAGTGAACTTAATATCTTTCTATTATCTTGTTTTTTAAGAATGAATAAACAATTTTTAAAAACAAAACCAGCATTAAAGTCCCTCTTAATAGTTTTTTGATTAATTTTGTATGGCCATGTTCGGAATTTTCAACCTTGAGCTCCAGACTCTCAATTTAAAAGGTTTAACTAAGTTCTGAATAATACAAAAGTCAAAATCAGTCTAAAAAACGGTTGAAAATAATCTCAACATGTAGTTTTTCATATAGCTCATAGCAGGATGATTAAAGTAAGTATTATAACAAAAAAATTAAAAATTGTATTATCAGAGGAACTTTTAAATAATTCTAAAACTTTCAGAAAATTATTCATAGATATTTTAAAGTTCTCAGTTATTCTTAAATTTACTTAAAACCATTTTGATAAGTTAAAAGTATTTTGATTTATAAATATTTCTCAATATACTTAATATTTTGAAAATTTTTATTTATTTTCAGATCATCTCTTGTGAAGAAGGCCAAATCTATTTGTATCAAGTAAGTACATACACTTTAACCTAATATTTTGTGCAGCCTTTCTCTCCCAATATTTCTGTTTTTCTTGGGACAGGTACAAAATAACTATCTGTTTAACAATATAAGCTAACATAAATACATTAAATATTCCTCACATTTGGGATCTAGTTGGTTCTTACATATCATCTCTCAGATCTATCAGCAGTTAGATCTTATTAGCCAAACCAGTTGCATTATCTCCAAGTAGAATCTTTCTTTTAATGAAGAAATGATCTACTTTTAAGAAAGAGGATATCAGTGGACCATATGCTGGTTCTGGTTTCTCATGATCTGAGTTTTGTTTTCTTTAAAACATTTTTGAAACGGTTTGGGTAGCGCCCATTTTGTTTTGTTGCAAAAAACCAATGAAATAAAACTCACAATCATTCTGCGCCGATAAGCGGTGCAGAAGAAGCGAGAGTCAGTTGAGTTATGTTGTTATCGTGAAGTGGTGAGGCTGACATGCTTTCTCGGCCCTAAATTGGATTATCACCGCACTATTGGTTCTGTTGTGACATTAATTAATTAATTCGCAATTTTCAATGATCATGCATTTAGTAAATAAAGGCCGTTAAGGAAAATATTATAGATTAGTGACCGATGAGCGCTATTATTCAGAAAATCAAGTTAATTCAACTGCTCAATATAGACATTCACATTAATTAATTTATATAGATCAAAGTATTATTTGTTCAAAGATATGATCTGCGATTTCACCAGAAACATTATGTATCCTGAATTCATCCACAGTTCATTTGAATATGAGTTGCCATCATTGTGTCATTTTGAAGTTGAGTTTGAAAAGATTGGAGGTTTAAATTTGATGGGGTGCAAATGAATTTGAACTAAATTTGATTGAGGATTTTGGAATTAGTTGTGAAAATTAAGGTGATTTTCAAATTTGAGTTTGGAGTTGCAACGGTTTGAAATTAAATTGAGATATTGTAATTTTGAGAATTAGAAACTTGGAGATTTTGAGTGTAAATTAGGAATTCAGTTGCGAGAAATTGGGCGCCAGATTTTCGTTGATGTAAGTTTTGGTGAGACGAATAATTTCAGTTCAGGGTCAGGGACCGGATTTTCAGTCTTTGATATGATATTCAAAATTAAGTGGAAGACTTGATTTTGAATTCAAGTTAGTAATTTCAAGATTGAACTAAATTAGGTAAAATTTAGAATAGTTCGATTGAGATTCAATTATGGATTTTAAAATTTTGAAGTTCAGTCAAAGTCAGAAGACATCATTTTGATTATTATAGTTTCAATTAAAATTTTAAATTTGCCAATTAAATTTTGAAAAAATAGGAAAATTCAAATTGAGAGTTAGTTTAAGATTAAGTTTGAATTTAAAAATGAAATTAGGATTTTGGATTTTGAAATTGAATATGGATTTAAATTTGTAGAAAATTGAACTTAATTTTGGAGACTTAGGATTTTAAATTAAAATTGTTTAAATCGTATTGAAATTTGGTCAGTTAAAAGTGCAGAGGAGGTTGGCGTTTCAAAAGTGATCTGGATGGTCAAAAACTTGGTGAATAAGCCTAATAGTTAAACTAAGATGAGTAAAATGTTATCGACTCAAAATCCTATTGAAGATCAAAGTATTCAATGATTGATTCGGTAGTTCCAGCCTAATAAGGTTGATATAAAATGAGTGATTTGGAATACCGTGGTTTATTCATCTGTGGACTAACCAGGACAGTCTCAATGGAATGGTTGAAATATAACTGGGTTTAGACCTAAGTATCATTGGACATAATTTCTGGCTTGGGCCAAAGTGTGTTGGATATAATTGTGGGTTCGATCTCAATATTATTCAAACCTAATTAATAGGTTGATTAATGCTGGGACTTTCAATTTATGGATAAATTCAAATCATGTTGGACCCTGGAGATGAAATAGACTGAACCTAAGTATATAGACCTAATTTAATGAGTAGACTTTGTATATTCAGACTCATGGGTTGATCTAATGACATACTCAAACTATAAGTTCTTTGGTTCGAGTGATTCGATGTTTCATTATTTATTTTATTTTATTTTAATACCCTTGAACACTTGGAAAAGTTATAATATTATTAATTCCAGTTTTTATTTTAATCAAGCGAGAGGTGACGGAAACTATCATCTGCTGAGTTTGAGTGAATAATATTTTGAATAAAAATACAAAAAAAATTTTATCTGGTTCAAAAAAATACATTATTAAGTCGCGGTTTGGTTGGATCAACGCTAATAAGTCATTGTGACAGTAGTAATATTTGGGTGGTGGCATTCAGCGATCATACTATGACGACCATTATACAGGCGTTAATTAACCATGGTTTCTGGCTGGCATTCGATCTGTCCTGTTGGTAAATGTTTGAGCCTGCATTGGTTGTTGTCATGAATCCTTTGGATCGCCATACGATGAACCTCGTGCGTGGAGGAAGAAAACTCAACAATTTGGCGAAACTTATATCGAGAATCATGGAGCATTGGGTGGAGTCTGGATCGTCAGTTCTTAATTAATGGTGAGTTTGAAGTAACATGTTAGAATCACCAAAGATTCATAAGGCGTGATTCACGGTGTTGATCTTGATGGTTGGTGTGCTTTCTTTGTTATCTTATAGTTTGTTGGCGACACCCAAACTTCGGGGAGTTACATTGATACGTCTGACTGAGAGGCTGTTAACATTCTATATGGACATGTGATGAAATGGCCCGGTGGGCGAATCTAACCATCACCGTCATCTGGTTAAGACCGTGTTTCTATAAGTCCAAGGTTCATTATCATCTGTCTGAAGGCATATAATACTAGTTGATATAATGTATTACAATGAAGTCAGGCCCGCGGTTCATTAATAATCCGACTCTTGAGGGCGTGCTGTCACGAGAGGATTCCCACGTGGTTATTCGCGCCGGTGGAGATAATCCTGTCAGGACTGTTTCTACACCAGTTTTTGTGATAATGTTTCCGTTCATTGTTAGCCAATCCATTGCATCCATGTCCTCATCCATGGAAAAATCTGCATTACATGTATGAGCGACCATACCTTATTAAAATCTGGATCATTCTCAAGGCCACCTGTATAAGTTGGTGGAAATGAGTCTTTGGTCGTTAGACAAATCCTCCACGACTCAACGATCATGATACTATTTAATCGTTTGGTGTCTTTTGAATGTCGTTTTGAGGTCTTGCGTGATTATCTTACCTAAAAAATTGTTTTAGACTCATGATTGAATCTGTTTTGTCAACGGGTTGGTTTCACCAGAGTATCATCCCTCGCGCCTCATGAACCATTCATTTCATTTGAGATTCATTCTTCAGACTCGTTTGACTTGATCATTCCCCAAAGCCACCAGTTGACTCAATGCGTTTAGTGGTGCCATGTACACACTCTCAATACATCAATGATTATTCTATACTTTAATTATAATCAGTTTATTTTACCATCTTATATTAATATAGCCATCTTATGGACATTCTGCAATTTTCTATTAATAATATCTGAAATTGTTTACAGATAAGAATAATCAGTAAATTTTGATTAAAATTATAATTCAGGTTCAAAATCCATATTCAGTTCTCTAGATCTGCAGGATGATGAGCTTGAGATTGCACAGTTGGAGATAGATCTCATGAGAATCAGTTCCTTGCGTCAAAATTTTACAATTTCGAGCGATTGGGTTAACGTTGAAGTAGTTCCAGTCTACGTGATCGTTTGATCTTTCGAACACAAATCGCGTTATCGCGTGCCGTAAAGTGGTGTTGAAAATGATAGAAATGGGCGCTGGATAGTCGAATATTAATATCTGGTATTAGAGGGTTAAAAGTTGTTTGGAGATTACGATCGCAGATAACCAGTCGCAAATCGTCTTATTTCCTCATTTCGTCAAAGCGAAACACGTGAGATCAATGGCCCTCGTTCGTTGAAGACGCCAGAGAAGTGCTTCTCTCACCGGAATCGGGGCGATGGACGTTCGATTGGCGGGCGAAGGAAAAGCGTTATCCATGGAAGCGTTTATGTAAATGGACCGAGTTATGAAGTTAATAAACTCAAGTGGATTTTCCTGCGTTATTTATTCCGGTACCAATGTTCCATGTTGGGACGGTTGAGATTATGAGGCGTTGATGATCCAAAACCATGGACGGTCAAAAGTTATCCGGGATTTTCTCTGTCAGTATTGCCAGTCATTGACTGTTTGAGTCACTAAATTCTGAAAATGTTCCGCACAAATCGTATATTCAGCGCGAAAAATTAAATGGTTTGTTGATTAGATTCTAAAAACATGGATTGATTATGACGTGCGGACGTTTGGACAATAAGTACAAAAAGTGATCGCTGACTGTTAGGTTCGAATTTAATAGTCAAATTCTATTTTGGTGATGGAGACGGAATGAGATGTCGGTTCCACAAGAGGGCCGATCGCCGAATCTCATTTGCCAGTGGACGCCATATCATTGAACATCAAAGCGGTCGGGTTTGTCAAGTGGATAAAATTGTCCATTTGTTGTCATGATTATTAAGCCAGATGACGGTGTGTTATTGAAGACTAGATGGGTTCAGACGCTCTTCAATATTAGTCTGTGACACAATTCATGGATCAAATTATTCATAAATAACAGATGATTGGATTGCCATTAAATTAATTCGATTGTCGTTGATCGTAGTGAATTATCTGATGTAATTGTAGTTGATTAAATATGTTCGATATATTAAATGGGTTTGCAATGGCATAATGCATTTTCCTTATGCTGATACTTCCGTTGGTGTGAAATTACGCGTAAGTGTATTCTGTAAAAACTGGATCCATAGTTTCTTGAAAGGAATTTCTGGATGATATTCAGGAGAAGTGGGTTGAGAGATGGGCGACGGTCGTTGGATGAAGACTGTGTTGTTTGGGAAAACTTCAGCGACCAAAATTCACCTGGGAGGTGATTCCTGTTTGCGATATTTCGGTAGAATATTTTTAAAACAAAGTTTGTTTTGAAAATGATTATTTTCTCATACAAGCCGACCAGTGTGTTAGTCAGGTGAGACTAGTGGCATAGATGTCATGTGAACGTTCAAGTAGGATCATGTATTTACTTGAGTGTGTATGTTTACTTTAGACATTACTTCACTTGGTGGTGAAGTAGCGCCAGGGCTGATTCTCCAGCTTTAGCTCTTTAGTGTGGGACCCCATATTTGATCTGAGGCGCTGAGAAGACAATTCATTTGAAGAAGCAGTTCTCTCTTCCAGTGGGTTTGGACATAACATCGCCGGGCTTGCCGATGCATTATCTGTGTTTATCAAAGGTGTAAATCAACTGTAGTGTGGGAGATAATTGGAGAGTGGTTGTCTCATCCACTATGATGTTAGTTTACTGTTATGATGCCACGACCGCCAGATTCTATTACATATCTTCAGTTCTTTGGACGATTATTGATTATTAGGTTTTGCTGGGTGGGCTCCCGCACAGGAACTCACCCGATTTTCAAAGTGGCGTCAGGTGGCCCGACATCCGCTATATTCGCGGGTTGTTGGTAGTCAGCGAATCTCGTTTTCTAAAGTGGCGTGGGGTCTGATTGATTCGTGCCGACGTTTTTGTAAGGCTACCACGGCCACCAGGCGAGGTGGTCCCATCAGGCGTCACACTGGCTCACGGTTCACATCGTGAATGAAGACTGGACCATGACGATGCGCCGAGTGGTTCCACTACCGTTTGAGCCTAACCGGTTCGTGGGCAAGGCCACCTCAAATCAAATATCAACTCATCGTCGAGGTCCAACTTGACCTTCCTGTGATCAGAAATGCTGTCAAGACCACCTGTCGGAAATCAGCAAAAATAAAACCTACAAAGCATACTTACATAAGGCCCATTCCCACTCGACGAAGTTGAGTCCATCATAGTATCAGGGCGTCTCATACATTTTCTTTGCCTGGTGAGGCTAGACCCGAAGTTAGGCATTGTTTGAAAGTGGAACCTCTCCTTTCTAGCCCAAACTATTAAAGCCAGTTATTAAATAAGGCTCTATCAAATAAGGTATCTAAGCTCCTTGATTCAGTTAAACCAAGGAAGTAAAACCCTGTGAAATTAAGAGATTATACATGATGGATTACCTATTAAGATGGTGAGAGGTAGAAACACCTAAAAACCTTTTGTAATTACCTGGCCTCAATGAAGTGATCCCTCAAACTGTCCCCCAACTCCAGAGGTTTCTTTGCTCAGTGAACAGACACCACAGGTACTAGGCAAATTACCATGAGTGGGTTCCCTTTACCAGTGACTGCTAAGCTCGGAGTTGGTAGTGGGCTCTCAGTGTTCTGCGCTCATGATCAGTCCAATACCAGTAGCCTGAAACAAGGACAACTGAAGTCAGGGACCACCTCGTCCGATCGACCGAAGAAAGTCAGAGCCCTCACCTCTCATATGCGCTGCAAGGCGCTCCATGCGTAATGCACACAACATTTCATATCATTGTATTGCATTACGAGTCATGACGTATTACATATTGAAGTGATTTATCACATAGTATTTTCAACGGGTTGGTTCATAAAAATTGCCATGGTAGTTTCAAGTAATAATAATGGCACAGTTTTTCGCCTGAAACCCCGGAAAACAGCGTATTAATATGTGCATCAATATGTTGGTTCCGAAAATTCTGCATGTTAATCTTCACATTCCTGCATGTTGTTCAAACAGTTATGGAGTTCATGAAAATTAGATATTAGCATTAACAAGCCATAAAATTTTGTGTGTTTTATTGTATAATAATACAAACCTAGGTTCAGTCTAAAAACCTGAACATTTCATTAACAGTCATGCAAATATAAATTCTGCATGTTTTGGTATACAATAATCCCCACTAAAACTAGTTTACTGTTCTAGTCTAAAACCTAGAACATTCTGCATGTGATTCACTGCACATAAATACCACCCCACTGGTTTTTCTTTGATCTAGCCCAAACAATTCTGCGTCTTAATTATGCATGAAATTATAAAATTCTACATGTTTTTATTTATACGTGATACACCAGCTGGGTTCTTTAGTGCAAAACCTGAACTATTCTATGTAATAGTCATGCACCATAAAAGGCCACACTAAACTGAGTTCTTTGATCTAAACCTGAGCAATTGCACATGTTAGTCTGTGCGCGAGAAGCCCATAAAATTCTGCATGTTTTTCATATGGCGATCACACTAGCTAGGTTCTTCGATTCACAAAGGCCTGAACATTCCCTATGTTTAATTATTTTTGACCCCACACCAGCTTCAGTTTTATTTTGATCTAAAACCCCAGCCTTCTACATTAAGTCTTTGTATAAAATTCTGTGTTTTCATGCATATAATAATTACCTGTGGATTTCTGGTCCAGAACAAGAAAAAACATTATACAACATCACCAGTTTTCAGTCCACCAAACTGAAGATTAATAAAATTCAACATCAAAATTCAGTCCTTGGCAAGAAAATTCAGCATGGACAATATGAGTTAGTTAAATTGAAAATTTAGTGGACGCCTCCCGGAACCAGCATCGACGTTCCAGCAGTCTGCTAAACTCAACTGAAGTACCATTTCATGGCTGACGAAATAACCAAAGGAAAAGTCTCTCTTGAAATTCGTTGTGGATCAGGTTGATGCAAAATGCAACCATTTGGAGAAAGAAACATAAATATTTCTCGCCTGTTTCATATTCTTGGTTTCTTTCTTTGTTCAACGTACTGCTACCCTGCCTCTCATAACATTTATATCTTTATAAATTGGCGCCATCTCTCCTCCAACTGCCGTTGGACATTCAGAGACCACTAACATCATTGTTTGACGCCCGATTAACAAGACCGAAGTGTTTCTATCTCACAACTTCGCCGCCTGTATCGCCATGAGGGTGGCAGCATTGGCTCCACGCTCATGATCCTAAAGGGCATGACAGCGTACCACCGCTGGTAATATCACAGCCAAGTACCGCATGGCACCCGCGTTGGCCGTTAAGTCTCGAAAATACGTCTTGTCTACCACTGTTTGCCATCTCTCCCTCAAACTACCAAGTTGGTGGACCCAGGGAGCTCCACCCAACATCCATTTGTTTGACACTTGGTCAACTCGGGCACCGCGTGCCTCATGCCACAATCTCAACCACTTTCATGCTTCATGCATGAGGGTGGCTTGACACGGCTCCCACCAACTCATGCATCCTAGGCATGACACTTGGCCCACCTATGTGCCAAGTGTCTCCCATGCAAGTGCCACATGGCACCCTAGTTAAGTTAAAAGTCTGCTCCGGCTCGAAATACGCAAAACCGACAGCCTCGTAATCTCACGCAGCCTGTCTGTTCAACTAGATTTCCCGAGAGATGATTCTAACGGCGTGATCTGTTTTGTCATCTGAGGTCTAGAGAAAGATCAGGTGTTTTGTTTGTTCGCCCCGCATGAATTTCCTACCGATTCACTCATTTTAAGAAAGAGAAAAGGAAAGAAAAAATACGCTTTTTCCCGGGTTTCACAATTTGCTTAGGTCATGACCTTGAAGATTTAAATATCGAGATCGTGACATGAGCTTCGCACCGACACCATGTTGCAGAATTCTTCAAGATCAACGACAGTCAATCTTCTTAAATTCATGGGAATGAAGAGCAAGGAGTCATTCGTTAAAAAATGAAGAATTATTGCACTTGCCTGTTCCTCCCAAATCAACTTTAAAAAATCGGGGCTGGGAAGTAGTAAAGAGTACCGATCATAATCCAGTCAAAGTCAAAGCCTTTGTCATCACCTCCTCGATCTTTCTCCGAAGAAAATTCTCGGGCGAAGAACGTTGAGTTCGACGTGGAAGTTCGAGTTCTTCGGTAAATTGTTGTCCTTTTGTCAATTGTGAAACATGAAGGAGCTGAGATGGGTCGTTTGAATCCGGCAGATCAAACATAATCCCTACACGTTATTCGAGGGACATTTGATTCGTTCTCAAATGGGATCACTCATGAAGAAGTGGCTCAGCTCTTCTAACATCAGGTCCGCTCAACTTGAATCACCAACCATGCTTACAAAGACGTGAGAGCGGATTAGAAAGCATTTGCAGAGCCACCTATAACAATGTACTCAAAAACGTGGAGACACATAAATCATGACGGCCACAACCGAATTGCAGGGATGGCAATGCCTGGACACCTATGGATTTATATATGAAATGGGCCCACCAAGGTTAGGAAAGCAGGTTAAAGAGTTCTAGTCTCATGCCGCACCCCCTCTCCTCTTAGGGCGGGTGGTAGCGGATGACGCCTAAGTATATTAATATGATCCGTCATGTCTCTCGTGATTTTCGCTTGCTTACAATATAGATGGCACCTATACGATCCTCAATGGCTATTCAGTGGTTTTTTTGGCTGGGACAACTCCCATACGATCCGTCAATGCTTCTTTATTTTGCCCTCCAAAGATAGATTGTACCCAATATGATCCATCATGTCTCGTGTTTTGCTTTTGGCATAGAAGGCACCCATACGATCCGTCGCTTTCTTTCATTTTGTCTTATGTCGCTTGTTTTGTTCTGACATAGACGGCATCTATACGGTTCGTCACGTCCTAGGCTATTTTTTCATCATTTTCCCTCCATGGTTGTAGAGCACTTAGCACACTTCCTTGACATAGCTTAGTTTTCTGGCCAGGTTTGAGCTATCTTGAAGCTGTGCGCCACAGTAAACCCTATCCCTGGCATCTTCCACTGCTCTTATAAGTTTCCCATGTGTGTACACATTCTCTTCATCCTCGTGGTCCAACTATCACTTGACTTTGACATCGATTCTCTTACCAACCTGGGAGGTCATTTAAGGGGGATTTGGACTTGTTTTGTGACTTTAGTGGCATCTTAGACTCTTTATTTTGTGTTTGCTTTTTAGAATTTTAGAAATCCTCTTAAAGCTGCTCCCTGCTCAAGCGTAGGCCTGCACCTTGTGGACGTTGGGTCTTCTTGTTAAGTTCGATAGAGTTCAATTCGTTTCACTCACTTTTCACATTCGCTTCAATTTCATTGTTAATATTAAGCTTAATACACTCGAGAACTCCTATCGAAGAGAGGGGTATATTTGTAGACCCAAAATTTGGGCTCTAATTCATTTTTTTTACTTTATTTTGATTTTATTTGGATTAGATTTATTAGTTTTTTTATTAATTTTCTTTTGAAAAGGTGGGATCATCCTTTCCTTTGGGGAGGTTTTAGGGCACAATTTTCTTTGGAAATCCTATATATTAAAAAGAGAGACAATCAGAAGAGGGGACCAGGGAGGAGTTTTTGGAGGGGAACATATAAAAACCGAGTACTTGCAGCTAATCGACATGGAGCAGAATCATAGAACCCCGATTTAAGTATGATATCATTACTCATTTATAAGTACTGTATGTCGCTTTTTCTCTTTCGTCTATCATGGCTTATGTGTTTTGTTTTCTCTCATTTTTTGTTGATTTCCACACGTGATTGAGCTTTTTGTTCAAATTTCACTGATGGGTTTGACACATATTTAGCTATTATTTTATCTATTTCCATTCTACGCGACTTTGTTCGTGATCCTATACCAAAACTTAACACCGTGTTATCCCTTTAAAGGCACCTCCCCTATTGGTTGTAGGAGTTGTTTTGTGACACCCCAAAACCCGGGGTCACTTTTTGTACAAATTTATTTATTATTATTATTATTATTATTATTATTTTTACACTTTTAAAATCAACATAAAATCAGCCTCTGCTACTACAAGGGCTACAAGAACCTGAAAACATGCCAAAATATATTTAATTATATACAAACTAAATTAAATAATAACATTTTGGTTCCACATATTACAAAACTCCTGAGTTTCCAACCCAAAATCATAGAATACAAACAAGGCCCTTCTAGCCTTTTTTCTTCACGATCATCCCGTGAGCTTAGTCGCCTGTGTACCCAAGACTAAATGATTTTCCATGATCTGGGTGAACAACGCCTAGTAGAGAAAACCTCCTACCAGTGTCATTTTCCACCCTAAGTGCATGTGCAATTACAAATTCACACACATTCTTACACATTTGCATAAAACATGCATGTCTCTATATGATTGTCTACATGCCATGCCCCATATCTGTAGTCCTCATCGGCTCCTCACGATGCATATGCCATCCATGTATGAAAACTATTTTCAAAACAAAAAGCTTTTGTTTTTTAAAACCATTGACATTCTCTGATTTTATAATAAAGTGGATAACCCCTCTCGACTGAAGTATCATAATATCTATTGACAAATCCTCCTGATAAGGATATTATATTGTACAGCTTCTTCGATAGTACAATATACTAGACAATCCTCCGAAATTAAATATAATGGACAACCCTCCGAAATTAATATTTTGACAACCTCCGAATTTAATTCATTCGTAATCCATGTCATGCACTCACACCCTCGACGCATGGATGTCCCTGCACATGCAATGCTAATGCCACCGCATAAAAATCTCATGTTACATGCATAATAAAAACTACACATATATCATTTATGCTTTCTCTTAAGCCTCATGTTAATCATCAACATGCACATATCAACATGTATATTCACACCTTCTGCATGTTTTTCATTCAAGCAATAATACCAAACTGATGTTTTCTTCAGTCTAAAAAACCAGAAAATTTTGCATGTTAGTCATGCAAATCAACATGTATATTCACACATTCTGCATGTTTTTCATTCAAACAATATTACCAAACTGATGTTTTCTCCAGTCTAAAAACCCGTAAAATTATGCATGTTAGTCATGCAAATCAACATGCACATATCAACATGCGTTATTCACACATTATGCATGTTTTTCATTCAAACAATAATACCAAACCGATTTTCAATCTAAACCCAAAAATTCACATGTTAGTACGCAAATCAACCATACACCAAACTAATATTTCTTCGCCCAAAACCTAGAAAAATAGTTGTTCCAAAACCAACCGTAACAAGATCAATTCCAAAGAAATTTCGAAATTAAGGGGCGACCCGTAAAACCGTCCCGGAGCATCACGCTTATAGAATCGTCGTATCAACCTTACGCCTGGTGTCGCTTTCATGGCCATTTCATGGCTCTTAAAATAGAATTAGCCTGAGGTGAGAAGTTAATTCCCTACCTCGTTGGAGTGTAGACCAACCCCTTCCTTTCCTTCATTTTCTTCCTCCTTTCCTTCTTTCTCTCTTTTCTCTCCTTCTCTGTCTAGCCAACGCTTTTTCATTTCCCCACCTCAAACCAATTAAGTTAGGGGTTTGAGCCTGGTGAAGGACACCTACACAAGACAAGTTTGACACATGGCCCTTTGCTAGGCCATGTGTTTTCCATGCCAAAATCCTATCCACCCATTCCATGCAATAGTTGAGAGTATGGCACTTGGCTTCCACTCATGTGCCAAGTCTCCTCTCCTCTAGTGCCACATGGCACCATTCCCTCAGGCCAAGTGTCACCCTTTAATTCGTCCATTCGCCTCGAAATACGAGAAATTCGACTCATTCCTGGGAATCCAAAGAAATTTTGACTGGTAGCTAGATTACGAGACACCTCAAAGGCGTGATCCTGCCGTCATCCGAGATCTAGTGAATTTCCGTGTTTGCAACCCGTGTTCGCCGATTTATTTACCAAGGTTTCACATGTTTCATGTGATATGTAGAACTTGTAACCAAGACACTACACCAACATATCTCAAATGATAAAGCAATCAATGCGTGAATTTTTTTTTTTTGTTATACTACTGGATCAATGGAAGTATTGGTGGGTGTCCATTTGTTCAAGACAATTCTAGTGATGGTGTGGATGAAAGGGTAGGATATGGTTATGGTTTGGATAGTATGAATAGTAGACTATGGATGGAGATGGATTTGAATTTTGCAATGTGAATAAGAGGTTATGGAGATAGTAATGCATATTTTACACTAAGGTATTTTTTTCATTCTTCTTTGTACTATTTGTGGAGGTCGTAATGGTTTTCTAATCCGTTGATTGGAGGAAGCTCATGGGGTTTTTTTAATAGGTTTTATGGAGCCGATCACAATGACATTTTTTTTTTTCTTTTATTCCAACCCGAGAACTATTCTTTCTGCTTCTAATATGTCTAAGTTAAGTATGAGTTTTAGCTTAGATTTTTTTCCTAGATTCTTTCCTTTTGTATCTATTAATTATATTTTTCCTCATACTCGGGTGCTTTGATTAATGTTGCTGATAGTGGCTACAAAAATCAAGATAGGCCCCCGTAGGACGCGAGCTCGTGGGAACGGTAACCATCGAAAAGCTTAAAGCTGGTCGCATCCTCCATGCGTCGGGCAGAACAAACCTCACGTGGGGATTTGGCCCATGATAACGTCCTGGTTACCCTAAGACGTGAGCCCGGTGTGGCTGAAACTATGCCCGGGCTGGCCTGGACAGTGATGGGGATAACCATTGGTCCGGCCGCTTATGACGTAAAGAAAGGAAAGCACTCCATCTCCATAATCTTATATTGAATCATTAAGGGAAGAAGGATCCCCCATGATTACGACTCCCTAATAATCCACTAATATTCAGCTAGCGATAAGGAAGAGGAGATTCCTTTACCCACTGGCAAGTCCGGTCTCATTTTCCCATTCAACATTATAAAGCGTCTAGTCCATTCTCAATTATTCATAGCGATATCTGGGGTCCATCAAGAATAAAAATGTAACCGTACTAGGTGGTTTGTCTCATTCATAGATGATCACACTAGATTAACGTGGGTATTCCTCATGAAAGAAAAATCTGAAACGGGTCAAATTTTCAAAAATTTTAAAAATATGATTAAGACCCAATTCCAATCAAAAATACAAATTCTAAAGTCTGATAATGCTAGGGATTATTTCAACTCCATTCAAGGAGAATTTCTAGCAAAAGAAGGGATAGTTCACTTATGTTCATGTGTTGATACCTAACAACAAAATGCGGAATAGCTGAAAGGAAAATAGGCATTTGTTAGAGGTGGCTAGATCGCTAATGCCCTCTCTTACGAATGTACCTAAATTATTATGGGGAAGCACCTTACCAAGCAGCCCTACCTCATCAATAGGATGCCGCTCTTAGGTACTAAAATCTGCTAAACACCTTGTCAAACACTCCTAAACCCTTTCCGACCACTCGCCTCATCTCTCCGCCGTCCCACCCAAAAATTTTCGGGTGTTCTTAGTTCTTGTTCATATCAATCAACGATATAGAAGTAAATCCTGATCCTAGGTCACTCAAGTGCATCTTTCTTGGGTATTCTTCAAATAAAAAAGGGTATAAGTGTTACTCTCCGGTCACAAGAAAATTCTACAATTCAATGGATGTCACATTTTTTGAAACCCAGCCTTACTATCCCAAAATTGATATTCAGGGGGAGAATTCAACCTCGTGAATAATTTTGGAAACCTGAGTCATTCTGAGTCACCCATCACCACCAAAATCACGCTCCTATATAGTCATGTAATCAACCCGTAGTTCATTGTTGACTTATGGGACGAGGAGCATTTCCAAGAGGAAACAGAGTGAAGGAAAGCCAGCAAAACCCACAGTGGCTGAGTCGTTCTAATCCAAGCAAAATTCCAGTGCAACGCTTCGACTCGACATGGTACCGTTGATTCGCAGTTAGAAAATGATATTCTTTAATATGCCCATAGCTTGAGTGAAATATTAGATCATGCACTCCGCATCCCATTGGAAATTTTATTTTATGATAAGCTATCACCACGCTTCAGGCATTCACTTCTAACATCATAAAGATACAAGTTCCCTGAATATTCAGGAAGCTTTCATATCCTATGGAAGGTCGCTACGATGAACAAGTTCGGGTGTTGGTAAAGAATTGTATGTGGGAAATTACTGACCTCCCAAGAGGTAAGAAACCGCTGGGGTGTGCGGATTTTCACAAGAAAGTACATGCATATGGTAATGTGACGTATATATTCTATTGGTCGCAAAAGGATCTCACCCAATCATATGGTATCGAATTATCAAAACTTTTGCTCCAATTGCCAAGCTTCTCAACACTGTTGCGGTACTTTGTCCTGGCGCTAATCCCACTGGTCACTGGCCAACTTGATGTGAAAATGTGCCTCTCAATGGTGACTTAGAAGAAGCAGCTTTACATGCACATTCCCGCTGACTCAGACTACATCGACTTCAACCCAGGCTCGCACTCCAAAATCCTTGTATGGTCTCAAACAATCTCCCAGGGCCTGGTTTGAACGGTTCACTAAGGTAGTGAAAGGGCACGGATTCGTTCAATGTCAATCCGATCACACATCAAGCTACGAAACACTTCTAAGTAAGCCGCCATTATCATCAGATAAGCATGCGGACGACATACTAATTTAATCATGAAGAAAATTTACTTACTTAAAATATCACAAAGGAATTTGAGATCAAGGACCTTGAAACCTCAAGTACTTTCTCATAATGAGATTGCTAGGTCAAAGAAAGGTATAGCAATCTCACAACTCAACACGCTCGACTTACTAAATGAAACAAGGATGTTAGATGCAAGCTTCGTAGAAACACCTGCATGGATACAACTATAAACTGAAGAAAGTGATGGAAGTGCTCCCAGCTTCTGGATAAAGGAAGATATCAACGCCTTGTGGGGAAACTCGCCTATCTTTTCTCATACAAGGCCGACATCGGCTTCCTCCGTTAGCAGCTGTAAGTCAATTCATGAATAATCCAACCGAAAAACACATGATCAAGTATGACCGTAATATGCAGGTACCTCAAATGACACTTAGCAAAGGGTCTTTTCTTCCAAAGAACAGCAAAGAAAGAGATTGAGATTTTTTCAGATATAGATTGGGCAGGTTTAGTGACTGATCGGAGATTAACTTCTGGCTATTCTTCGTTTGTTTAGGGGAACTTGGTTACATGGCGAAGCAAGAAACAGTCAGTGGTATCCCGTAGCAATGCTGAGGCAGAATCCCGTGCTATGGCACAAGGTATCTACGAGGGAATCTGGTTGAATAGGTCAAGTTAGAAGAATTACGGGTTCCATCAGCATCCCATAGTGTTATACCCGCGACAACCAAGCCGCCATCTGCAGATCGCTAAGAACTTGCCTCATCATGATCAAATTAAGCACGTGGAGATAGATTGACACTTTATCAAGGAAAAGATTGAAGGAGTTTTCAAAGTTAGCTTCACTCCAACAAACTGCCAACAACTCGACATTCTCACAAAAAGCTCTTGCTCGAAGCTAACTACTCTAAGATTTGACGGAAAACTCGAAATTGATCAACATCTACAATACGCTTCTGAGGGAGTGCCGAAAATCAAGCCCCCACGCCTCATGCCCGTGCATGTTTCTTCCATATTTAAAGTATTCATCTTTCTTTTCCTTTTTTTGACTTTCCTAAATTGTATCAGACAGTTTCTTTATTATAATTGATTTAGAGTAGTTTTAATAAATATAATCATACCTCACTCTAATACCAATTCCAACAACAAGGTAGTTTATTCTCTTTCCACAGAAGAGAAATTTGCCCCAAGGATATTGTCCCATCTCCCTGCACTGTCTCAAATCAGAAGCTATTTATTTATTTATTTTCTTCATTACGTAATTAAGAAGAAAGTGTCTCGGGTTCCTCCGCAGTTTTAAATTTCACTTTCTACAAGCAAAAAATAATAGATGAGTTTAAGACTCATCACCGTCCGTACTCATTTCGCAGTCTTCCATCCCAATTGATCATGCATGCACCCATGTTAATTCCCTTGTTTTCTTTGTCGTATTCGCATTCGCCGCCCCATCCAAACCCACTCAGCAAATATTCATCGCCTCATTTCTTTTTCCATTCCCGCCTATTTTAGGGTTGTTATTTGTGCTCCACGAGATAGTGTACCCCATGCCAAGGGATGTCATGTCATGTTTGATTTAAGTAAACAAAGATTAAAATGGATGGATTTTTTTTCCAAAGCCCCCAGATTCCAAGCATGCTTATTTATCGGAATTTAAATCGGTTTGGAAAGATGTGCGTACTTTGAAAAGTTGTCATCCTACTGGTCATGGTGGTCCTCACCTTACCTCTTTTTTTCTTCTAGGTATTCATTTATTATTTATTACTAAGGATTTTAAATTTTTTTGAGGCTTAAAATGAAAAAATAAGTAAAAAATAAGAATTCTTCCCTTTTCCATAACCTTCTAATTGTTTTAGTTGTAAAACCATTTTACATTATTCCAACTTAGGATAAATTATTATAAAGTCACAACTCATTACTAAGCAATTTTTAGAACATTTCACTTTATGATTAAAATGAAATAGAATCCCATCGTTTCTACCAAAGAAACACTCTAAAGCATATTCTTTAACTTACATATATAAAATAAAGAAAATTATTTTTTTTTATCACCTCTTTTGCCAACAACATTTTAAAAATTCAGATCGTTTAATAAAACCATGGACCTTATTCGCTTCATCGATTGAAATAAATTGAATTGGCATTGAATTAGTCTCTCCAATACTTACCCGCTAAATCTATGACCCAACCCGATCAAATTCTCTCAAATCGCTATCAGCTTAATAACAATGCTTTAATTTTCTTCTAAAATATTAACATATTTGTTTATAACTTGAAGTAAGTGTGGGTACCACGGCTTTTAGGCCCAAACCCACTACTCAATAGGCCCAGCGCCCGCACAGGCCCATTGCTTGGCCCGCCTCATAGAGCGGCCCAAGGCGGCCTATTACACTAAAACCACACGGGAACCTACCAGACAGGGTAGTCCTAAAACCCGTGTGGGATCCCGAGTCCCCTAGCTTGCCAATTCTCACTACATATGTAGAAAATACGCAGCACAGGTTTATCCCCGAATTTCCTAATTTCTAAACTTTATTTCCGGGGCATCAATCCTTCATGTTAAAAAACATATATTATCCCTTAAAAGGATTATCCTTGATAAGGAAAAACAGATTTTATCCCATAAAAGGATAGTCCTTGATAAGGAAAAACAGATTTTATCCCATAAAAGGATAATTCTTAATAAGGAAAAACATATATTATTCCTAAAATAAGAACTGAGATTTGGGAACCAAACCCTATAAATCGGGGAAGATCCTACGTAAGAAGGTATGCAATTCCTACTATCTCAACTCCTCCTCCTTCTTCCTCTCCATATTGTCATCTTTAATCATCGGAGAGGCAAATGACCCACCACCGCGGATCGCCCTTTCGCAAGTTCACATTGGGCGTCACGTATGCCTCGTAGATCGTGACGAACAAAATTAAGCTCCCATGTAGCAGGCACCTGTAATTTTTTTTTATAAAGAGACACTCGCTAGTGGTAAAAAAATGATGTAGGGAGAGAAAATGATACCCTGCCTTTAAATATATATTACGGATAAGGGTAAAAAAAAATATTTTTTGTTGAGGATAAAATTTTACATAAACTTTTTACAATTTTTATTTCTTATTTTTTCCCAAAAATTAAACCTTTAAATCAGAATATCCTATCTTTCCATAAAATTTAATATATATATATATATATATATATATATATATATATATATATATATATATATATATATATATATATATATATATTTTTTAAATTGCTTTTTTTATTTTTCACAAAAATATCAAATTTAATATAAAATTTTAAAATTGTATTATGGCTAAGGGTAAAAATATAGCTTCTTTTCCGATAAAATTTTCCATAAACTTTTATCCTATTTTCCCAAAATTGTACATTTTTAAATTTTAATATCCTATATTTTTCATAAATTTTAAAAGTTTGATAAGGGTAAAAAAGTATTCTTTTTTATTTTTAACAAAATATCAAATTTAATATAAAATTTTAAAAAGTCTATTACGATAAGGGTAAAAAAATTCTTACTTAAGGATACAAAATTTTCCATAAAATTTTTCCTATTTTTATTTCTTATTTTTTCCAAAATTGTAACCTTTTAAATCGTAATATCCTATATTTTCCATAAAATTAAATTTTTTTTTTTTTAAAAACCGTTTTTATTTTTCACAAAATATCAAATTTAATATAAAAATTCAATTTGGTGGTTATCGCATTGATTGGAGAAATTTAAAAAAAAATCTTAAAGATTTGAGACATTAAAAACAAAAACATTATAGTATATTTGGTAAGTTCAAATTTTGAAATGTACGTTATATATCCTTTTCTCTCTTCTCCTTCTCCTTCACATTTAATATTTATCGAATAACGATGGCCGTGGAAGGAAGGGCATTTTAATGGAGAAGCATCAAGGGAAACCAGGATGGCAAATTCTGTGTTGGTAGTAGAAAAGGCTTGGCAATCTAAAATCCAAACTTGAAACACTTCCATCTTCATCAAGCCCAAAAAGCTAAAGTGTCCCAAAGTTCCAAAGAGGCGAGAAATGGTGAAGGGTGTCAAGATCCGCTACGCCCAAAACTCATTTCCGGGTCCTTACTATCTATGGCGTAATCCCGCCTCGGGCCGCAGGGAGAAGAGCTTAAGCTTAATTGGCTAAAGACTGCATCCAAAATTACTGTAAAGAGATCGCGGGATGCCTTCTACGATAAAATCGCCAGCATCATCACCGAAATAAGGACTATTATGATGAAATGTCCACGAAGAAATACGACGATGACAAGTTCACTGGTGGATGATGGTGGTGGACGGCCGTGCTCTACTCTCTTACATTTTAAATGTTTCGGTTTAGGCTCTAAACATGGGAGTTTCAGCATCAGATACCAAGATATAAGAGTTCTTTAATGACGCCTTGCCGCCGAGAACCAACCCCGTATCACTCTAAACAATTTAGTTATAATATAGTAAACTATCCTCACCCGAGACCCCTCATCTTTCTATGTCTTGTCTATAAACGTCTACCACATGAGCTAGACATGACAGACTCAGCTTAGGTTTTGTTTGTTACTTGAGAATATTTGTGAATTTTTCTATTGAGTACAACATCTCGCTTTAGGGTTTTTGCTTGATACTCTTGGAGGTCATTTAGAATTTTTATTGAGTACAAATATCTTTAAAAAGATTTTATTTATTTATTTTACTTCAATTCACTTTACATTACATTATTTTTAACTTATCTCACTCTATTACCGCTTGGGGTTTCAAACTCCATTAGGTTTCAAACATTTACTAAATACTATATTATGAGGTATGAATAATTTCGACAACCTTATTAGTATTATATGTATATATATATAAAGTCGTGTTTGTTAAAAACATTTCAATAAATATCTACTAATTTAACAAAAAACATTAAATTTCATTTATAACATATAGGGGATATAAGCATAGTTTCGAAATTGTTGGTAGCTGGCCACGGAAATATGTGGGTTTTCTTATATGTACTCATATTAAAAATAATGCCTCAATTGGGGTTATTTGGTTCATATGTTTTTAAAAATTGTTATTGTTTTTGAAAACTTAG
This sequence comes from Tetrastigma voinierianum, assembly GCA_016808115.1. NCBI lineage: Eukaryota > Viridiplantae > Streptophyta > Magnoliopsida > Vitales > Vitaceae > Tetrastigma > Tetrastigma voinierianum. The sequence goes on along the minus strand of JAEQBH010007902.1, from coordinate 51,421 downwards.
AGTAATACCATTTCTATTTTCTATGAAATTTGTTTTTGTTCTCTAATTTTGCATTTATCTTTTCTTTTTTTTTTGTGTTTTTAAGAACAAAATAAGTGAACCTAAATATGTTTCTTTCCTATTATCCTTGCTTTTAAGAATGAATGAAAACACCTTTAAAACAAAAACCAAACATACCAAAAAGTCCCCTCATAAACTAAGTTTTTAAATTGGTAGCCCATAGCCCATATTCAAATTTTCAACTCGAGCTCACTCTCCAATTTAAAAGGTTTAACTAGGATTCATAAGAATGAAAAATAATACAAAAATTAAAAATAAATCTAAGAAAACATGGGTTGAAAAATAATCGCAACCATGTAGTTTTTTTTTTTCATAAGCTTTCCATGCAGAATGAAGATCTCTAAAAAGTAAAAGTGTTCTTCAAAAAAAAATTAAAAATTATGAAAATGTTCTTTGAAGGAGAAACTTTCAAACAAAATTTAAAACTTTAGAAAGTGTCCTTAAGACACTTTCTAAATTTATCGCTTTTACATTCTTAATTTATAAGAAATAATTTTTGATAGGTTAAAAGTATTTTAGATTTATAAATATTTCAACCTTTTGTATTTGAAGAAATTTTTATTTATTTTGGACTAAATACGGAAAGGAGGGCAAATCCTAAGCTTAGCACCCTAAAGGGAGGCAAAGATACATGCACCGCCCTAATATTTGGTAATAGCCTCCTAAATGTTTCTTTGTTTTCGGGCAAAGATACAAAATAACCCCTCTCATATTTTAACAAATAGCAAACTAACACTCGACACAAGAACCGGTTCCTCACATTGGGACTCTAACTCAGACCCTTCACCTCTCATGTCTCCTAGACTCTTAATAACTTGAATTGGGTCTTATTGGCAAACAAATTTGTTTATTATCTCAAGTAGAATCCTTTAACTTTTTAATGAAGAAATGATCTACTTTTAAGAAAAAGGATATCGTGGACCTCGTATTTTCAGTTGTTATGCGTTTCTCACTTAAATGACGAGTTTTTATTTTTTATTTCTAAAAACATTTTCAGAAAACGGTTTGGAGTCGCCACTTATTTTTGTTTTATTTTAAAAAGGAAAACAAAATAAGAAATAAAAAAACTCTAAATGTTACTACTTATAAAATAAAGCAGGTCTGAAAGAAACAGAGTCCAGATTCGGAGGTCATGTTATCTATTAGGAAGGTACAGAGGAGCCGTGAGTACCTCTCTAAGCCCTAAAGTTTGCCCCCTACTAATCGATTATGAAAACAGTGACAATCAATCAATTAATTACAGATACCAATAAATCATGCATTTAGTAAATAAAGAACAAAATTAAAGGGAAGAAATGTGTACGTTGGCGGCAAATCGAGAGCGCTATTAATAGAAAATCAAGTTAATTCAACACAACAATATAGAATATCTACATTCAACAAAACACTGCTATAGATCAAAAGTAAAAATTATTTGTTAAAAAGATACATGAAATGCCGGGCCCTACCCAAGCTTCATATTTATATGTCACACGACTAACTCCACAAGATTCCATTTATAGAACTATAGAATTTATCATGTGTCCGAAATTTTTTGAAATCAAGTTTTGAAAATTGGAAGTTTGGAAATTTTGGAAATTGAGATTTTGGAAATGAATTTGAAGTTCGAGAATTTTGAATTGAGATTTTGGAAATTGATTGTGAAATTAAGAATTTGAATTTTTATAAATTTGAGATTTGGAAATTTGCAACTTGGATTTTAGAAATTAGAAATTGAGATATTGTAATTTTGAAATTAGAAACTTGAAATTTGAAATTATAAATTAGGGGAATTTCGAATTTTGAAACAGGCACTTGAATTTTGGAATTGAGAATGTAATTTGAAATTTTGAAACTTGAATAATTTAAATTGGAAATTGGGACTTGGATTTTGAAAATTATGGTCACTTGAATATTAAAATTGAAATTAGGAAAGGAGGAACTTGAATTTTGAAATTAGAATTGGTAATTTTAAAATTGAAACTAAAATTGAAATTAGAAATTGAAATAGTTGAATTTGGAAAATTAAAAAGTACTCTTGATTTTTGAAATTTTGAAAATCGAAATTAGAAATTGAGGAACGAAATTTTGAATATGACACTTGAATTAGAAATTTTCAATTTTGAATGGAAATCTTTGAAAAATGAAATTGAAAATTGGGGGAATTGAATTTTTAAAAATTGAAAATTGAATTTTAGAAATGAGAAATTGAGATTTTGAATTTTGAAAATTGGACACTTGGAATTTTAAAATTTTAGAAATGAAAATTTAGAACTTGAATTTTTGGAGACTTTGTATTTTAAAATTGAAAAATTGAATTTTAGAAAAATGTGAAATTGAAATTTTGAATAAGTTAAGGGTGAGAGTTTGACGTGGCTAAAAAGTCGATCAAAGGATGTGGTCAAAAAGGTCGTCGAATGACCTAATGGGTTACTAAAAGATGATAGATATTCGACTAAATCCTAATGGCGATAAATGACCTAATGAGTTGGACCTAGATGGGTTAAACCTAATGGGTTGGGTATAAGTAAGTGGGTTGGAATATAATGGGTTCGACCTAAATATGTTGGACCTAATGAGTTAGGTCTAAGTAGATGAGTTGAAATATAATGGTTTGGACCTAAGTATGTTAGACATAATTTAATGAACCGAGCCCAAGTATGTTGGATATAATTTAATGGGATGAATCTAAATATGTTAAACCTAATTTAATGGATTGAGTCTAAATATATTGGACCCACTTAATAGGTTGGCCTAAATATGTTGGACCTAGGATAAATGAGTCGAACCTGGCATATTCGAACCTAATTCTAATGGGTCGGGCCTAACTATATCGTGATCTTAATGGGTCGAATCTACAATAAACCTTTTCATTCTCTAGATAAAATTTCTTTTGGCTGGAAGTAGAGTTAAGATGTTTATTCTATTATTTTATTTTATTTTTACCACTCTGAACACTTGGAAAATTCTCTATGTCTTATTTCCCCACGCTTTCGGTAATCAAACGAAGTGAAAAGGCTTATAATACTGAAGCTTTGACGTGAATATGTTTTTGGAATAAAAACATGTAAAATTTATTATAGGTTTCAAAACATCGTAAACCGCAGCGCTTGGTGCTGGTGGATGGCATTGTCCGTCAATAGAACGACGACCTTTGGTAGGCATTGGCCGCCTTTGTGCACGGCCTTTTGGAGAAGTTCAATGGCCATCGTTCACAACGCTGGCCATTGATCTATCCATAATTTAGTAAATGTTTGAAACCTATTAGGTTTGGCTTAATATAGATCTTTCGGTCCTTACCACTATGACAAACCTCATCTGGCGGAGGGAGAAAAGCTCAAGCTTAATTTGGCAGAAGCTTATATCAAAGAATGTGGGGCGTCAGTGGAGGAAATCTACAGATCAATCATTGCTACCATTAGTCACCGAGGGGCCGCATACTGCGTAATCCACCAAGAATTATAAGGATCGACGACCACAAAGGATGATGCGTGGACGGGTGTGCTTTACTCGGTGTTACATCTTATGCGCTTGTGTGACACCCCCCAAAACCCGGGGTCCCATTGACTACCGCCAACTCGCTGGAAACCCGTGTGTCTCATATCAAGGAGACCCATACACGCAGTAAAATGGCCCAATAGGCCCATCATCATACTTCGCCCATACTACAAGACCATACATTTCTATAGATCTAAGAGTTATTACATCACTCCTAATACAAAAACATATATTAATACTAGGTTTGTTCTAATATATACACAAAAACAAGAAATCAAGCCACGCCCGCCCGCTCATAATCCCGCCCTATGAGCGGCTGCCCGTCGTACCGTCCCGCACCGAAAGAGGGTCCCACGACGAGCGAGCTAATCAAAAGAGAGAGATACAAATCCCATAAGGGCTATTTCCTACCCAGGTGCACATGCAAATAATCATTTCTCACGTCAAAACCAACAACCAATCCGTGCATACATGTTATCCTATCATGGAAAAAATCTACATGCATGTACGAGACGACACCGTACACGCCCAAGTACGGTCAACCTCCACCCACCACCTAACGCGCAGAAGTGCCAATGGGAAATCGCATCGGTGTCAATTCGACTCCCATCTCACAACTCGTAGTCTATGTGGATATTTATTTAATCGCTTCGTCTTTTCGGGCAATAGAACTTCTTGGGGTCTTACCGCGTCTCTTACACCCGACATTTTTCTAAGCTTTCACCTGGGTGGATACGCCGTTTCAACTGCTTTCGTGTTTTTCACCAGGGGGTATCTAACTCTACTTGCTACGTCCGACACATTCATTTTCACTCGCTAACGCTATGGAACTCAATTTGACTTCGGTCCCATTCCCAAGCCCACACGATCCAAGACTAAATGCAAGGCAAATCGCACCATGTACACTCTCATGTAATGGTGTTACCGCACACCAATGCAATGCAATTTGTGCCATCAAGACTAAACCCATGACCAATGTATGAAAACCTCTACATGGATATTCTACACAAGACACTATGTAATATCCAGAAATCCAAATTTCCGAATAAGGGTAAAATCGTAATTTTGATTACAAAAAATTATAATTCGTTAAAAATCCATATCAATTTCTCTAGATCTCGGATGACGAAACGGATTGCACCGTTGGAATCGCTCTCGCGAAATCTAGTTAGCACAAAATTTGCAATTTGTCGAGATGCCGGAAGTTGGCATCGCCAAGATCATCAAGCCGCAGCCGTGAAACTGATTCGGCTACGTAAAGGCAATAAATAGCACGTACTCATGTGCCATAAGTGGTATGAGTAGAGAAATGATGGAAAATGGTGGATCGTCGAGATAGTGCCGAATATCAACTCGTAATAGAGGGACATAAGGGTCATTTTAGAAATTTAAGTCACAAGATGACAAGATAGCAAATAGTCTTCTTTCTCCTCATTAAATCAAAAGAGGAAAATCAAGTGGAGTTTATTTGAGATCCAAAGAGGCCTCATTGTTGGGAGAGCTTTAGAGAGAGAGAGTGCTTCTCTCTTACATCCCCGCACCTGACCGCTGACTTCTCGATCGAGCAAAGAAGGGAAAACGCTTCACGCGAGCGTGCCACACGTGATCCCGGATTTGGCGAAGTTTTGACAAACTCCAAGAGTGTAGGATTTTCTCCCCTACTTGTGTTTATTCCCATTTTTGGGCAAGCCCATGTTTCGCTGGTTTGAGGCCATGAGGGGTCGCTTGATCGCTGTCCCAAACACGGACCGAAGTCGTTAGGAAATTTTTGATTTTTCTCACCACATCCGTGACTGCCCAGAAATTATGGGCTGTTTGGGTCTTCTTTTTAAATTCTGAAAATGTTGCTTTAAATCATGTATTTGTATGGAAAAAATGCCTGAATGAAGAGCCGACGTCCCAAAACATGGACCGACTATGGAAAATTTTTTGACATTCGGGACAATCCGTGAAGCCTAGAAATTGATGCGGGCTGTTAGGTTGAATTTATGCATTAAATTCTATTTTGGTGAGTAGAGACCGGAAATGGGAATGGAAATCGGTTCCACCAAGAGGAACCGACAGAAGTGTGGCCGCCCGTGACGTGTTCTCACTTATCGTTGGGACTCCAAAAACAGTCCCAAGGTTTGTGTGAATGGATAAGAATTGTCCATTTATTGTGTGCTTGATTTGCTGAAATGAATGGCTTGGTATGTGTGGAACTAGATAGGTTAAGACATTATTTTAATGTGTTAGTAATAATGACACAATTACATGGAATTAAATTGTGTTATGTTTATCGGAGATGATTATGATTCGCTTCAAGTGAGCTAAATCAAGTGATGATCGATGTTGAATTACATGCGTAATTGTAGTTGATTGAAAATATGCATGTTGACATATTGTAAATGATTTTGAAAATGGCATACGTATTTTCATATGCAATCGGGTAGCCTAGAATTAGCGAGCGCATGACAAGGTATTTTTGTAAAACGATATGAAGCTGCGGTAAAGGAATTTCACAGATGATATTCCGAGAATTGGTCGGGAGATGGGGGCCAACAGATCATCATTTTCTCGGATGAGGACCATGATCAGCTTCGTGGAAAAGCTCACCAACCAATTCACGGAGGGTAGTTGTCCCATATTTCCACCGAATATTTTGAGAATATTTTCAAGAACAAAAGTTTTGTTTAAATGCATTATTTTCATGCTACTACAGTGAAGTGCGAGTGAGTCGGCAGGACTCGTGATATGGGGTAATCATGTAGACAAGTAGGATCATGTATTTACTTGGAGTGTGTGTTTACTTTGGAGCACAGACTACACTTAGGTGGTGAGTAGCCCACTTTTACATGCATTCTCCATCGAGCTTTACCACCCCCGTCGTGGGACCCCTTATTTCTGCACAGAGCGCCGAGGAAGACAATTCATTTTGAAGAAGCCATTTATTTTGATGGTTTTGGGACATAACTCGATTAGACTCAGAGGATGTTAATATACGCTTCAGATAAAAGTGTAATCAACTATTGAATTATTTGGGAGATAATCGAGAATAGTTGTGATATCTATTTTTTATGAGTATATTAGCTTATGGGCCCAAGTGGCCGTATTGGATGTATTGCATATATTGGACCTGCTTTGGGGATGTAAATGCAAATATTATTTACAGTGCTAGATTCAGCCTCCCGTACAAAGGAAGGCTCGCCCGATTTTCTAAAGTGGCGCCTGCAAAATCACATCCACTTGTATTCCATGCTGGGATGGGTAGTCAACGAATATCCGATTTCTAAAGTGGCGCTTGATCCGAGTCGCTCATGTAGACATTTTTTTTAAAATTCCTACCCTCGCCCACTCCACTTTTCCAGGTGTCCCATCATTAAAGTTAGGTTTTCTGCCACGTAGCTGCGCACTGGGACCATGAGCAGATACCCGGCCCGAGGTAGTCCCCCACTACCAACCTGAGCCACAGCCCAGCTAGGTAAAGGGAACCACCGACGGTATCTGCCTCAGTCCTGTGTTCGAGCCCACGGAGGCGAAAAAGAAACCCCGCTGTAGCTAGGATAGCCTCGTGAGCGGGGAGGCCTCGGCTGGGGCCAGGTGGGCCCTGGCGCGCGCCTTTTGTGGGCACCCACCCCTCGAAGCCTCACTCCGATTTGGTGTGGTCCCACTCTACAAAGAGTGGCCATGTCCCTTGCCCTTTCTTTCGCCTCCGTGGAGAGCCTCCGAACCCAAGACCAAAGGGACATGTTGAAACGGGGAGCACTCACTACCAACCGAGCTAATAGCTCGGGCTGGTAGTGGAACCACCCCACGGCATCTAAGCTCATGGTCCCATGCTCGAGCCCACGGAGGCGAAAGAAACCCCTGTGAGCTAGGGGATAACACAATAGTGGGACCGCCTATTAAGTGGGCCGGGGTGAGGCCCTTACAAGGAGCCTTTTTGTAGGGCCCCACCCCCCATTTTTCAGACGGTGGTCCATACAGGCTATCCTAGCTCACGGGGTTTTCTTTTCTTTTCAGTGGGCTGAGCACAGGTACCATGAGCTTGAGTACCCATTCGAGGTAGTTCAGCACCAGGCGGGCTACTAGCTGGTGCAGTGATCATTCTGTAGTACCTGCTCATGGTCAGTCGAGCATGAGGCAGCTTTGTGATAGAGTACCCAACAATGATGGGACACCTGTGATAAGACTCAAAAGTGAGACACCCACACTATGTGTGTGCTATGGTACTCATGTCTAATGCACAACATTTCATATATTTAACATACACCAGTCTATGTTAATATTCCACATATTCAAATCAGTACATCACATAAGCATGCACTAGCAGATTGGTTCCATAAGATTCTGTGGCATTAATTCAAGTAATAACAAGTAACTTTGATTTTTTGTCCTAAAGCCAAAACAGCATATGCAATAACATGCAATAACCATATTAGTTCGAAAATTCTGCATGTTAATATTCACAATTCTGCATGTTATTCTGTAGTCATCAGTTCCATAGAAAATTCAGATGTTGACATTCATGAAAGCCAATAAAATTTTGTATGTTTTCATGCATACAATAATACACCAAACTGAGTTTTCTTCAGTCTAAGGCCTGAACATTCTGCATGTTAATCATGCAGAAAGCCCATAAAATTCTGCATGTTTTTCATGCATACAATGATATAAACTGAGTTTTCTTCAGTCAAAACCTAGAACATTCTGCATGTTAGTCATTGCACATAAAGCCACACCAAACTGAGTTTTCTTTGATCTAAAACCCAAAACATTCATGTTAGTAGCAGCCATAAAATTCTGCATGTTTTTCATGCATAACACAATGGTATGACAGTTTTTCATCAGTCTAAAAACCTAGAACATTCTGCATGTTAGTCATGCACATAAGAGCCACACCAAACTGAGGTTTTCTTTGATCTAAAACCCCCAAACATTCTGCATGTTAGTCATGCATGAAAGCCCATAAAATTCTGTATTTTTCATGCATACAATGTTCTATAAGCGGGTTTCTTCAGTCTAAAACCTAGAGTATTATAATTAACGTCCCATTGCACATAAGGTACACCAAACTGAGTTTTTCTTTGATCTAAAACCCCAAAAACATTCTACAGTTGGGGTCATGCATGAAAGCTCCATAAAATTCTGCATGTTTTTCTCATGCATACAAATGATACACCAAACTGAGTTTTCTTCAGCCTAAAACCTAGAACATTCTGCATGTTAGTCATGCACATAAGGCCACAATTCAAACTTGAGTTTTCTTTGATCTTAAAACCCCAAAACATTCTTACATGCTTTTAACGTGCATGCAAGCCTATAAAATTCTGGGCATGTTTTTCATGGCATAATGATATGTTCTCCAAACTGAGCTTTCTTCAGGTCTAAAAACCGTGAAAAAACAGCATGTACAACATCACAATTTCAGTCTTCAAACCCAGGTAACCAGCAAGTACAACATCAAAAAATTCAGTCTTAAACCCAGAAAATTCAGCATGGACAACATCACAAATTCAGTCTTAAACCCAGAAAATTCAGTATGGACAACATCACAATTCCAGCAGCTGTTTTTCTTATTCAAACAATCACATAGAAAACTCAACTAAATGCCATTTCCATGGCCCCAAAACAAGGAAATAACCAAAGAGAAAGATCCTCACCTCTTGAAGTGTGTGTATCAGTTCTTGATCCACCCAAATTGAAAACAATGGAGGAAAAAGCTTCCTCCTCCCTTTCCTTCTTTCTTTCTTCTTGGTTTCTTTTCTCCTTTCTTCTTTTCTTTCTTCTTTCTCTTTCTTTCTTCTCCTCTTGTCTACGGAATTGTTCACATCTCTCCTCAAACTACCAAGTTGGTTTGACCTAAAGGGAGCCCACCTAACATCCATTTGTTTGACACTCTGGTCAACTCAAGACCAAAGGTTCTCCATGCCACAACTTCAACTGTCCACACCATGCTCATGCATGAGGGTGGCTTGACATTTGCCCCACCCAACTCATGCAATCTGCAGGTGCTGACACTCAGCTCCACCCATGTGCCTGCCAAGTGCCTCCATGCAAGTGCCACATGGCACCCCATGGTTGCATTCGCCCGCCTCGAATACGCAAAACCGATACCTCGTAACTGACGCAGCCATTGGTTCAAGAGATTTCGAGGAGATGATTCTAACTACAAGGATCCGTCATTATCCAGGTCTAGAGAAAGATCTAGTTTTGTCTTTGCACTGGCCCTGCATGAATTCTGACTGATTCACTCATTTTCAAGAAAAAGAGAAAAAGGAAAGAAAAATACGCTTTTCCTTGTGGGTTTCATTAAATTTGCTTAGTCATGACCTTGTAAGATTTAAATATCGAGATCGTGATACAGCCTTCGCACGGATTGGACATGTTGCAGTGAATTCTTCAAAGATCAACGACCAGTCAATCTCTTCGTAAATCATGGAATGAAGAGCAAGGAGCTGGCCTGTTAAAAAAATGAAGAATTATTGCACTCGGGCCGTTCCTCCCAACCCGAAAAATTGAAGCCGGGAAGTAGTAGAGCAGAGTACCGATCATAATCGTCAAAGTCAGCCTTGTCATCACTCTCGATCTTTTTCCAAAGAAAATTTCATGTAAGAACGCTGGAGTTCGTGACGGAAGTTCGAGCGCTCTTCGTAAATTGAAAGGTCCTTTTGTCAATTAGAAACACGGAAGGAGCCGATGGCCGCTGGAATCCGCATCAAAACATAACCCTACACGTTATTCGAGGGACATTTGACTCGCTCAAAATGGGATCACTCATGAAGAAGTGGCTCGGGCTTCTTCAACATCGTGTCCACCAACTTGGAATCTACCAACCATGCTTACAAAGACGTGAGAGTGGGGATTAGAAAGCATTTGCAGAGCCACTATAACAATAGACTAAAAACGTGGATGACACATAACTATGACTACAAACTGAATTGTGGATGGCAATGCCCAGACACCTATGGATTATATGAAATGGGCCCACCAAGGTTAGGCAGTTAAAGAGTCCTAGTCTCATGCCAAGTAATTTCCTCGCCCAGTGGGTAAGGCGGATGCACTGCATCACATGATCCGTCATGTCTCGTATTCTTCGCTTTGTTTTACAATATATGATGGCACCTATACGATCCGCTTGCGACCAGGTTTTTTCGCGTGACAACTCCCATACGATCCGGCCACGCTCTTTGCCTTTATTTTCCAAGCATAGACGCACTAATATGATCCATCATATGTCTCGCGGTGGTTTTGCTTCGGGCATAGAAGGCACCCATACGATCCGTCGCTTTCTTTCATTTTGTCTTATGTCGCTTGTTTTGTTCTGACATAGACGGCATCTACTGCCTTGGCTACGCCCTAGGCTATTTTTTCATCATTTTCCTCCATGGTCAGAGAAAAATTTAGCACACTTCCTTGACATAAAATTTTAGTTTTCTTATCGGGCCTGAGCTTATCTTGAGTTTGGTGCAAATTTTGATTACCTTATCCCTGCATCTTCCACTAGTGCTCTTATAAGTTTCTCCATGTGTGTACATTTCATCTCGCGGTCCAACTATCACTGACTCTTTGACATCGAATTCCTCTTACCAACCCGGGAGTCATTTAAGGATTTGACTTGTTTGTGACTTTAGTGGCATCTTAGACTCTTTATTCTTGTTGTTTGCTTTTAGGAATTTTTAGAACCTCTTAGGTCGCTTTGCCTCAAGGGAGGTCATGGACCTTGTGGACGCTGGGTCTTCTTTGTTATTCGATAGAGTTCAATTCGTTTCACTCACTTTTCATATTCGCTTCACTTCATTGTTATTGCTTAATACACTCGAGAACTCTATCGAAGAGAGGCATATTTGTAGACCCACCTGGCCTAATTCATTTTTTTTTTACTTTATTTCGATTCATTTTTTGATTAGATTTTATTAGTTTTTTTTTTATTAATTTTCTTTGAAAAGGTGATCATCCTTTCCTTTTGGGAGGTTTTAGGCACCCTTTCTTTGGAAATCCTATATATTAAAAAAGAGAGACAACTGTAAGAGGGGACCAGGAGGAGTTTTCTTGGAGGGGAAAGATATAAAAATCGAGGGATGCAAGTAGAGCTAATCGACATGGAGAATCATGTAACTCCGGATGGCATGATATCATCATTACTCATTTATAAGATTTCGGGATGTCATTTTTTTCTTTCATTTATCATGGCTTATGTGTTTGCTTTTCTTCTCATTTTATGTTGGATTTCCCACACGTGATTGAGCTTTTTTGTTCAAATTTCACCGATGGTTTGACATATTTAGGCTATTATTTTATCTATTTCATCTTGGCGCACTTTGTTCGTATCCTATAGCCAAACTTAACACTGTGTTATCCCCTTACTTTCTTTATTGGGTTGTAGGAGTTGTTTTGCGACACCCAAACCCGGGGTCACTTTTGTACAAATTTATTTATTATTATTATTATTATTATTATTATTTTACACCTCTAAAATCAACATAAATCAGCCTCACATTACAAGGTTGGGCTACAAGAACTCCGAAAACATGCCAAACATATTTAATTATACAAACTAAATTAAATACAACATTTTGGTTCCACATATTACATAAAAAACCCTAGTTTCCAACCTAAAATCATGTATCACAAAACAAGGCCCTTCTAGCCTTTTTCTTCTTCACGATCGGGGTCCCGTGTGAGCTTAGTCGCCCTATGTGTCTCCCAAGACTAAATGATTTTTCCATGATTCGGTGAACAACGCCTCAGAGAAATCCTCCTACCAGTGGCTACTTTCCAATTCCAAGTGCATGTGCAATGCCATAAATTCACACATTCTACACATTTATATAAAACATGCACAACTTTATATGATTGTCTACATGCCATGCCCCATATATCTCGAGTCTCATCTACTCCTCACATGCATATGCCATCCATGTATGAACTATTTCAAAACAAAAAGATTTTGTTTTAAACTCATTGACATTTCTCCGACGCGGCACAAAGTGGACAACCCTCCGAATTTCGATATCATAATATCTATTGGACAACCTCCGATATGATATTATATTGTACGAGTCATTCTTCGATAGTACAATATACTGCATTAAACTAAATTAAATATAATGGACAACCCTCCGAAATTAATATTTCGACAACCCTCCGAATTTAATTCATTCAAAATCCATGTCATGCAATCACACCCGATTTTACTGATGTCCCCTGCAGTATAACACGCCACATAAAATCTCATGTTATGCGATAATAAAAAACTACATGCAATATATATATATCATTACTGGTGCTTTCTTAAGCCTCATGTTAACATCAACATACATATCAACATGTATATTCACACCTTCCTCGCATGTTTTTCATATTCAAACAGTTAATACCAAACCGATGTTTTTTCACTAAAAACCCATAAAATTTGCATGTTAGTCATGAAAATCAAATATGTATATTCACATTCTCAGATGTTTTCATTCAAACAATAATACCAACCGATGTTTTCTTCATCTAAAACCCAAGTGTACCATGCATGTTAGTCATGCAACCAACATGCACATATCAACATGTATATTCGGCTATATTATGCATGTTTTTCATTCAAACAATAATACTCAAACTGATTTTTTTCAATATAAACCCAAAAATCTACATGTTAGTCATGCAAATCAACCATACACCAACCAATATTTCTTCGGGCCTAAAACCTAGAAAAAAGTAGCGTTGTTCCAAACCAACTGTAACAAGATCAATTCCAAAGAAATTGAAATTACGTGACCCAGAAACTGTCTCACTGATATCACAGCTTTCTATGTGAATCGGTTTCATCAACCTACAAATTAAGGTCGTTTCTTCATGGCCATTTCATGGCTCTTAAATAGGAATTAGCCGAGGCAGCAGGCTAATTTTCTACCTCGTTGGAGTGTAATCAACCCTTCCTCTTCCTTCATTTTCTTCCTTCCTTTCTCTCTTTTCTCCTTCTCGTTGTCTAATGGTCAGCTTTTTCTTCATTTCCCCCACCTCAAACCACTTGCTAGGCTCGAGTTTGGTGAAGGACACCTACACAAGACAGTTTGACACACGGCCCTTTGCTGTGCCATGTGTTTTCCATGCTAAAACCACCCCAAACCTGGGCTTCATGCACAGTCGAGAAAGGGTGTACCTTTGGGTTTAATTATGTGCCAGTCTCCTTCCTAGTGCCACATGGCACCATTCCTCAGCCAAGTGTCACCCTTTAATTGGCCCATTCGGGCCTAAATACGAGAAATCACCATCTCGAATCCAAAGAAATTTCACCGGGTAGCTAGATTTCCGCGAGACGACCAAAGGCGTGATCCGTGCCGTCATCCTAGAATTAGTGGAATTTCCAGGTTTGCAACCCGTGGTTCCGCGATTTACTTTACTAAGGTTTCATGTTTCATGTGATATGTAGGAACTTGTAAATCCAAGACACTACACCAAATATATCTCAAAATGATAAAGCAATCAATGCGTGATCTTTTTTTGTTATACTACTCGATCAATGGAAGTATCGTGGGTGTCCATTTGTTCAAGACAATTCTAGTGATGGTGTGGATGAAAGGGTAGGATATGGTTAAGTGCCTGATAGTATGAATAGTAGACTATGGATGATGGATTTGAATTTTGCAATGTGAATAAAGAGGTTATGGAGATAGTACTTGGTATTTTACACTCAAGGTATTTTTTTTTCATTCTTCTTTCAGACTATTTGTGGAGGTCGAATGGTTTTCTTAACTGCATTGAGGAAGTTTCATGGGGTTTTTTTAATAGGTTTTATGGAGCCGACTAAATGACATTTTTTTTTCTTTTATTCAACCCGAGAACTTATTCTTTCGCTTTCTAATATGTCTAAGCTTCGCTAAGGAGTTTTAGCTTAGATTTTTCCTATTCTTTCCCTTTCAGATCTATTTCAATTTTATATTTTTCTCTTATATTTCTGCTTTTGATTAATGTTGATAGTGTGGCTACAAAATCAAGATGTTCCGTGACGCAGCCTAGGAATCCAAATCCATCGTAAAAGCTTAAAGCTGGTCGCATCCTCCATGTATCGCGTAACAACCTGGACCTGCCTCATGACGACGTCCCGGTTACCCTAAGACGTGAGCCTGTGGCTGAAACTATGCTCAGGCTATCTGACAGTGGGATAATCCGCGTCCACCGCTATGATTTAAGAAAGGAAAGCACTCCATCTCCATAATCTGATATTGAATCATTAAGGGAAGCCAAGGATCCCCAAGGATTATTTAATTCCTAATTATCCACTAATATTCAGCTTAGCGTATAAGGAAGAGTGAGATTCCTACCCAATTGGCAAGTCCGGCCCCATTTTCCCATTCAACATTATTATAAAGCGTCTAGTCCAGCTCTCAATTATTCATAGCGAGATATCCGGGTCCATCAATAAAAATGTAACCTGCATTTAGGTGGTTTGTCTCATCTGGCGGAGCATCACACTAGATTAACGGGTATTCTCATGAAAGAAAATCAAACGGCCAAATTTTCAAAATTTTAAAAATATGATTAAGACCTAATTCCAATCAAAAATACAAATTCTAAAGTCTGATAATGCTAGGGATTATTTCAACTCCATTCTAGGATAATTTCTAGCAAAAGAAAGGGTAGTTCACTTATGTTCATGTGTTGATAACCCACAACAAAATGGAATAGCTGAAAGGAAAAATAGGCATTTGTTAGAGGTGGCTAGATCGCTAATGCTCTGCTTAATGTACCGAAATTATGGGGAAGCTGTCCTTACTGGCAGCCCACCCATCAACAATAGGATGCCGCCTTAGGTACTCAAAATTCCAAACACCTTGTCAAACACTCCTAAAACCCTTCCGACCACTGCCTCATTCGCCGTCCCACCCAAAAATTTTCTGGTGTTTTGTCTTTGCTCATCAATCAACGATATAGAAGTAAACTTGATCCTAGGTCACTCAGTGCATCTTTCGGGTATTCTTCAAATAAAAAGGGTATAAGTGTTACTCCTGGCCACAAGAAAATTTCTGTATAATTCAATGGATGTCACATTTTTGAAACTCAAAATTTTATTTATCCCAAAATTGAGCATATTCGTGGGGAGAATTCAACCCCTCAGAATATCAATTTTGGAACCTCGAGTCATTCGTGAGTCACCCATCACTCACTAAAAATCACGCCCTATATAGCTTCATGTAATCAACCCGAGTTCATCATGACTCATGACGAGGAGCATCCAAGAGGAAAACAAGAGGAAGGAAAAGCTTTCAAAGAAACCCACGAGGCCTGTTTCCGGTTCTAATCCAAGCAAAATTCCAGTAGGCAACGCTCAATTCAGATGGCATCGTTGATTCGTAGAGTTAGAAAATGATATTCTTAATATGCCCATACTGAGGAAAGGATAGATCATGCACTCAAAGATCCCATTGAAAATCTTATTTCTGATAAGCTATCACCACGCTTCGTGCATTCACTTTAACATCGTAAAGATACAAGTTCCTCTGGTATTCCAGAAGCTTTCAAGTATCCTATGGAAGGTCGCAAATATGAACAAGTTCACAAAGTGTTGGTAAAGAATCAGATAGGGAAATTATCGACCTCCCAAGAGGTAAGAAACCGCTAGTGGGCAAGTGGATTTCGCTGTGTGAAAGTACAAGGCATATGGTAATGTGGGATGTATAAGGCCTTGCTGGTCGCAAAAGGATTCACCCAATCATATGGTCACTCATCAAGAAACTACTCCACCGCTAAGCTCAACACCGCTCGTACTGTCTCTCGCGCTTAATCTTAATTGGTCACGCCTAAATTTGATGAAAAAATGCCTTCCTCAATGCAAGTAGACTTTAGAAGAAGAAGTTTGGCATGCACATTCCTCGTTGGACTTGAGACTACATCGAATTTCAATCAGGCCTACACTCCAAAAATCCTCAGATGGTCTCAACAATCGTGGCCGTTTGAACCCGCTTCATCAAGGTAGTGAAAGGGTACTATCTGCCTCAATGTCAATCCGATCACATTGTTTGTGTGAAACACTTCTCTAAGGGAAGTCGCCATTATCATCAGATATGTGGATCTACATAATTTCACCCAGAATCATGTAAAGAGAAAATTTGATTTATTTAAAAATTGATCGATAAAAGGAATTCTTTATATCAAGGGACCTTGAAACCTCAAGTACTTTCTCATAATGGAGATCAAGTAGTCAGCGAGGTTGTGTATAGCAATCTCACAACTCCAAACACGCTCCTGACTTACTAAATGAAACAAGATGTTAGATGCAAGCCTGTGAGAAACACCCCAGGATACAACTATAAACCTGAAGAAAGCGACAAGTGCTCCACGGATAAAGTGCCGAAGATATCAACGCCTCGTGG
Organism: Tetrastigma voinierianum; assembly: GCA_016808115.1. Classification (NCBI taxonomy): domain Eukaryota; kingdom Viridiplantae; phylum Streptophyta; class Magnoliopsida; order Vitales; family Vitaceae; genus Tetrastigma; species Tetrastigma voinierianum. Next base: position 34,538 of record JAEQBH010007902.1, on the reverse strand, counting down.
GGAAACTCGCCTATCTTTTCTCATACAAGGCCGAGACCCGCTTCTCCTTAGGTGATGGGTAAGTCAATTCATGAATAATCCAACCAAAAACACATGACTGCTATGACTGTAAGACAGGTAATTTCAAATGACACCTAAGAAAGGGTCTTTTCTTCCAAAGAACAAAGAAAGAAAGATCGAAGATTTTTCGTATATAGATCGCGGTGCTTAAGACCGACAGATTAACTTCTCGCTATTCTTCGCTTGCGGTTTTAGGGAACTTGGTTACATGGCGAAGCAAGAAACAAACACAGTATCCCGGTGATAATGCCAGTGTGAATCCCGTGTTACAGGCATGGGTATCTACGAGGGAATCAGTTGAATAGTCGCGAAGAATTACGGGTTCCATCAAGCATCCGAGCAAGGTTATAATCGGGCGACACAACTGCCGCCATTCCCAGACGCTTAAGAACCGGCCTCATCATGATCAAATTAAGCACGTGGAGATAGATCGACAATTTTATCAAGGAAAAGATTGAAGGAGTTTTCAAAGCAACTTCACTCCAACAAACTGGTCAAACAACCGACATTCTCTCACAAAAGCTCTGCCGAAAGTAATCATTGGCCTAAGATTTGACGGAAAACTTGAATGACTCACTGATTCACGATACGCCAGGGAGCGTTAAAATCAAGCCTACACGTCTATGCTCCAGGTATGCTTTCCATATTACAGCATTCCTTTTCATTTTTTTGACTTTCCCGAATTATCGTAATGGGCATTTTTATTATAATTGATTTAGAAGTTTTAGAATAAATATAATCATACCAAATTTATGATTACCCAAATCTGTAACAAGGTAGTTTATCTTCTTTCCACAAGAGAAATTCTGCTCCTGGGTGATATTGTCCCATTCCACTGGGCTCTCAAATCTGTAAGCTATTTATTTATTTATTTTCTTTCATTACAGTAAAATAAGAAGAGTAACTGTTCCTCCAGAGTTTTAGCCTTCACTGACAAAAAATATGAGCTTTATGACTCATCGGTCTGCACTTTACTGCAGCCTCCATCCTTAATTGGATCATGCATGCACCATGCTAATTTCTTGTTTTCAATGGTAGGCTCAAAGATTCATCGCTACCCTCAGCCACCCAAACTTAATTAGGCAAATATTCATTGGCCTCATTTCTTTTTCCATTCCCAGCTTATTTTTTAGCTTGTTATTTGTGCTCCACGATAGTGTACCCCATGCCAAGGATGTCATGTCATGTTTGATTTAAGTAAACAAAGATTAAAATGGATGGATTTTTTTTCCAGCTCTAGGATTCCAAAGTAATGCTTATTTATCAATTAAAACTGTCAAGATGTGGCACTTTAAAAGTCGCCATCCTACCGTCATGGTGGTCCTCACTACCTCTTTTTTTTCTTCTAGGATTTCATTTATTATTATTAATATGATTTTAAATTTTTTGAGGCTTAAAAATGAAAAAAATAAGTAAAAATAAGAATTCTTCCTTTCCATAAACTTCAATTGTTTTATGTTGTAAACCATTTTTACATTATTCCCAACTTAGGATAAATTATTATAAAGTCAGCAAACTCATTACTACTTTTAACATTTACCTTATGATTAAAATGAAATGACTCTAATGCCACAAAGAAACACTCTAAAGCATATTTTAACTTACGATATAAAAATAAATAAAAAATTATTATCACTCTTTGCCAACATTTTTAAAAAATCAGACTGCTTAATAAAACCATGGACCTTATTCAACATCGGATTGTATAAATTGAATCGGGCATTGAATTATCTTCCAATACTTCACCCATAAATCTATGACCTAACCCGATCACTCTCCCTTTCAAATCGCTAATGGGCTTAATAACAATGCTTTAATTTTCTCTAAATATTAACATATCATTATAACTTTGACAAGTGGGTACCACGCTGGTGCCCAAACCCACTACTCAATAAAGCAGCGCCCGCGACAGCTCATTGCTTCGCCTCGCTTTCATGAAACGGCCCAAGGCTGGCCCATTACACTAAAAACCACACTGAACCCACTGCGGCTGTGGCACCCTAAAACCGTGTGGATCTTCGAGTCCCTCAAATTCGGCCACCTCACCAGATATGGGAAAATACGCAAAGTATATATATTTATCCTCGACTTCCACTTCTAAACTTCATTTGAAGGATAATCCTTCATAAGGAAAAAACATATATTATCCCTTAAAAGGATAATCCTTGATAAGAAAAACAAACCTTTTATCCCATAAAAGGATAATCCCGATAATTGGTTCTTCTACAAAGAAAATTTTAATTTTTTTTTTATAAAGAGATGACCAAAGAAGGGTAAAAATGATGTAGGAGAGGAAAATGATACTCATTCTTTTTAAATATATATATTACGATAAGGGTAAAAATATTTTTTGTTGAGGATAAAATTTTACATAAAATTTACAATTTTTATTTCTTATTTTTTTTCCAAAATTGTAACCTTTAAATTGTAATACTTATCTTTTCCATGGTAATTTAATATATATATATATATATATATATATATATATATATATATATATATATATATATATATATATATATATATATATATATTAAATTGTTTTTATTTTTTCACATAAAATATCAAATTTAATATAAAATTTTAAATTTGTATTATGGCTAAGGGTAAAAAATATTCAAGGGGAGCAAAATTTTCCATAAACTTTTATCCTATTTTCCTCAAAATTGTAAATTTTTAAATTTTAATATCCTATATTTTTCATAAATTTTAAAAGTTTGATAAGGGTAAAATAGTTATTTTATTTTAACAAATATCAAATTTAATATAAAATTTTAAAAGTCTATTACTTTATAAGAGAAAAAAATTTCTTTTTACGTAAAGGATAAAAATTTTTCCATAAAATTTTTCATATTTTTATTTCTTAAATTTTCCAAAATTGTAACCTTTTAAATCGTAATATCTCATATTTTACAAAATTTAAATTTTTTAAAAAACTGTTTTTATTTTTTTGACAAAATATCAAATTTAATATAAAATTCACTTGTTATTGTATCGTTGAGAAATTAAAAAAAATTCAAAGATTTGAGACATTAAAATCAAAAAACATTATATATTATTCGTAAGTTCAAATTTTTGAAATGTATGTTATAATGAATATTAATTCCAATGAATATTTAAATTTAATATTTATCCTTCTCCTTCCTTCACGTTTAATATTAATCGAATAACGATGGTCAGGAAGGAAGTGGCGCATTTTAATGGAGTAGCTACTCAGTGGGAAACCAGGGATGGCAAATTGGTTGCAGAAAAAGGTCAAGTAATCGAAAATCCAAACTTGAAACATCTCCATCTTCATCAAGCCCAAAGCTAAAGTGTGTCCCAAAGTTCCAAAGAGGTCAGGCGAAACGCGAGGCGCTCGAAGATCAAGCACGCCCCAAAACTCATTTCCGTCCTTACTATCATGGCGAATCCCGCCTACGAGGGAGAAGAGCTGCTTTTAAATTACAAAGACTACATCCAAAATTACTCAGAAGATCGCAGGGATGCCTTCTACTTACTAAAATCAGCAGATTATCACCGAGCCGAAGGACTATTATGATGAAATGTCCACGGCTGTCACGCACGGCGACAAGTTCACTGCGGATGATGGTGGTGGACTAGCTTGTGCTCTACTCTCTTACATTTTAAATGTTTGCTTTAGGCTCTAAACAGGAGTTTCAAAGATCGATACCAAGATATAAGCGCTCTTTACGGACGCCTCACATTGAGAACCAACTCCCGATTAATTACTCCTTGAACTCGATGAAGATGATGCGTCTGACGGACTAATGATTTATACCTGGCCATGTTCAGGAATTTTTGGCATCAACGAGTCAATCTTTCGTAGAATTCATGTGAATGGAGAGCAATTCCTCGACGGCAAACTGCTCCTCCCGAAAGCCGGAACTAACTGAAAGGCCGGTAACAAGTCGAGTCAGTCTCTCACTATCATCTCCTCGATCTTTTCTCCAAGAAATTTTCTGCCAAGAACGCTCGAGTTCTTTTGGAAGCCGCCAAATGTAGAAAATGAAACCCCGAAGGTACGTGGCTCGTTAGAGATGCGAAGGAGGTGATAAGATCATTCGTGAACGTGAACTGAGCCGAGATGGATGGGAATCCCCTCATATCAAACGCAATTCAACTCATCACCCCGAGGGACATTTCACCCGATCAAACTATGATCACCGCCGCTTGAGGTACTCCCTCCCATCACCATCGATAAATTCCACCAAGGCTATGTTCTCGAACTTGATAAATTTATGAAGAGCTCGATGTCCCATGACTTACCCTTACCTTCGCTTCCTTGATTCTCTCATCGACTGGCGTCGATGATGTTAAGGAGTCATAGCCCACCTGATAGTCCAAAACAACTTCGCGACTCACAAGAAGCGAAATATTTTTTAACACTAAGATTTCCAACAAATCCTCGAATCAAACTTCCATGCTTATATAAAGGATGAGAGGAAAACGGGGAAGCACCTTCCGCAGCCACTATAACAGCAGAGTGAAAATGTGAATGACACAATGCCTAGATATGTTACTTCCTAAGAGGTGCCCGACAATCATACTGGGTTGGTGCTTTTTTTGCACTATTCCCATTACTTCTCGTCCAAACTTACTACACAGCTTCTCTCAAATTCAGAGTAATAATGTGACCCTCAAAAGCTTTATTTAGAATTTCTAGGATCAGTACTGGATTTCTCCAAACCCCTGCCTGAAGTAAGTGCTATAACACTCGTAACTGGTTTCTTTATGTTTCTTCTTCTATTAATTAAATTTCCTTTTCTTTTTTGGTAAGTTTTGCACATATAATGGAATAAACATTATTATGTCATGGAATTTATAGGGGTTTTTTTTCAACAACTAAACAATTTAGTTACAATATAGTAAACTATCCTCACCCGAGACCCCTCATCTTTCTATGTCTTGTCTATAAACGCTCTACCACATGAGCTAGACATGATGGACGCTTAGGTTTTGTTTGTTACTGAGAATATTTCCAGAATTTTTTCTATTGAGTACAACATCTCGCTAGGTTTGTTTGATACTGAATATTTTGAGGGAATTTTTTTATCGAGTGCAACATCTTTAAAAGATTTTATTTATTTATTTTACTTCTATTCACTTTACATTACATATTTTAACTTATCTCTATTACCGCTAAGCCAAACCTACAGTTTCCAAACATTTGCCAAATACTATATTATGAGGTATGAATAATTTGACAACCTTATTAGTATTATATGTATATATATATGGTATAAAGCCGTGTTTGTTAAAAAACATTCCACAAATACCTCTACCAATTTAACAATGTAATGATAAATTTCATTTATAACACATATGTGGGATATAAAACATAGTTTCCCGAACCGTTGGTGTTAATACTGAAATATGTGGGTTTTCTTATATGTACAGCATATTAAAAAATAATGCCTCAATTTGGGGTTATTTGGTTCATGTTTTTAACAACTGTTATTGTTTTTGTTCTCTTAATTTTGCTTTTTTTTTTTTATTTTTTTATTTTTATTTTTTTGTGTTTTTAAGAACAAAAAGAAGCGAACCCAAATATGTTTTCCTATTATCCTTGTTTTTAAGAATTAATGAAAACAATTTTTAAAAACAAAAACCAAACAAACCAAAAGTCCCCTCATAAACTAAGTTTTTAAATTGGCAGCCCATAGCCCATATTCAAGCTTTTCAACCTCGAGTTTGGACTTCCAATTTAAAAGGTTTTACTAGGATTCATAGAAAAATAATACAAAAATTAAAAATAAATCTAAGAAAAACATGGTTTGAAAAATAATCTTAACCGTGTAGTTTTTTTTTACATATAAGCGAATGAAGATTCAAAAAGTAAAAGTGTCTCTTCAAAAAAATTTCAAAATTATGAAAATGACTTTGAAGAGAAACTTTCAATCAAAATTTCTAAAACTTTAGAAAGTGTCCTTAAGACACTTTCTAAATTTATCAGTTTACATTCTTAATTTATAAGAACAATTTTGATAGGTTAAAAAGTATTTTAGATTTATAAATATTTCTCAACCTTTTATTTGAAGAAATTTTTTATTTATTTTTGACAAAATAATGAAAGGAGGCAAACTGTTTCAACACTCAAAGGAGGCAAAGATACATGCACCACCCCTAATAATTGGTAATAGCCTCCAAATGTTTCTTTGTTTTCGGGGCAAAGATAAAATAACCTCTCATATTTTAACAAATATATAAAATTAACACTCGACACAAAGAAATCGCTCACATTGAGACTCCTAACCTTGGACCCTTCTTCACCTCTATATGCGTCTCTAGGACTCTTTAACAACTTTAATTGGTCTTATTGGCAAACAAAATTGTTTACTACCAAGTAGAATCCTTTAACTTTTAGTAATGAAGAAATGATCTACTTTAAAGAAAAAGGATATCGTGGACCTCGATTTGGCCAAGTATGCAGCTTCTACTTAAATGACGAAGCTTTATTTTTATTTTTAAACCATTTTAAAACTGTCAGAGTCGCCACTTATTTTTATTTACTTTAAAAAGAAAACAAAATAAGAAATAAAAACCCTAAATGTGACTACTTATAAAAAAAAAAGCAGGTGTGAAAAAAACCGAGTCCAGATTCGGAGGTCATGTTACCTATTAGGAAGGTATGGTAGTGAGTTGTAGCACCTCTCTAAGCCCTAAAGCTCTGCCCTACTAACTGATTTATAAGTAAATGCACAATAATCGACACTACGATACCAATAAATCATGCGCTAGTAAATGTTAACAAAAATTCAGCTGAATAAATGTGTACCTCAAGGCAATCGAGAGCTTATTAATAGGAAAATCAAGTTAATTCAACACAACAATATAGAATATTCTACATTCAATTAAAATTTTAAAGCAGATCAAAAGTAAAATTATTTGTTAAAAGATACATGAAACGTTTCGCCCTACCTAAGCTCATTTATATGTCACATGAATTAACTCCACACAAGATTTCAGCTTCATGAACTATAGAATTTATCATGTGTCTAAAATTCTTGTACCAGTTTTGAAAATTGGAAGTTTGAAATTTTTAAAATTGATATTTTGAAATGAATTTGAAGTTCGAGAATTCGAATTGAGATTTTTTGAAATTGATTTTGAAATTAAGAATTTGAATTTATAAATTTGAGATTTGGAAATTTGCAACTTGGATTTTAGAAATTTTTGAAATTGAGATATTGTAATTTTGAAATTAGAAACTGAAATTTTGAAATTGTAATTATGAACAAATTTTGAAATTAGGGGCACTTGAATTTTGAATTGAGAATGGTTTTGAAATTTGAAACTTGAATAATTGAAATTGGAAATCGGGACTTGGATTTTGAAACACATTTTGAATTTAAAATTGAAAATTGTAAAATTGAAATTAGATGAGGAATCTCTTGAATTTGAAATTAGGAATTGGTAATTTTAAAATTGGAAACTCGAAAATCGAAATTAGAAATTGAGCTAGTTGGAATTTGGAAATTAAAGTACTTGATTTTGAAATTTTGAAAAATTGAAATTAGAAATTGAGGAACGAATTTTGAAAATTATGGACACTTGAATTTTTATTAGGAATTTAATTTTGAAATTGAAATTTTGAAAAATTGAAATTGAAAAATTTGGGAATTGAATTTTAAAATTGAAAAATTTGAATTTTAGAAAATGGAGAAAATGAGATTTTGAATTTTGAAAATTGGACATTTGAATTTTAAAATTTTAGAAATGAAAATTCTGTGTTCTGGAATTTTGGAGACTTAGAGTTTTAAATTGAAAAAATTTGAATTTTAGAAGAAATTGAATTCAATAAGGGGTAGAGAGTCTGACTGCCAAAAAGTCGGTCAAAGGATGTGGGTCAAAAGTGGCTCGTCAATGACCTTAATGGGTCAAGCCTAAAGATGATAGAGATTTATCGAATTAAACTTAATGCGTATAAAATGACCTAATGAAGCACCAGATGGGTTAACCTAATCACGGTATAAGTATGTCGGAATATAATGTGGGGTTCAATTTAAATATTGACTCAATGAGTTGTGTCTAAGTAGATGAGTTGAAATATAATGGTCAGACCTATGATGTTGATTATAATTAATGAACCGAGCCCAAGTATGTTGGATATAATTTAATGGGATGAATCTAAATATGTTAAACCCACTCAGTCGGATCGGGTCTAAATATAGGACCCATCAGACACAGTCGGGCCTAAATATGTCGGGACTCAGGATAAACGAAATGAACCTAAGTATATCGAACTCACTTAATGTAATGGGCCTAACTATATTGGACCTAATGGATTGAATCACAATAAACCTTTTCATTCTCTAGATAAATAAATTTTCGGGTTGAAGTCAGAAAGGTCGCTTTATTTATTTATTTATTTTATTTTTATCACCCCGAACACTTGGAAAATTCTCTTATGTCTTACTTCCACGCTTTTCAGAATCAAACGAAGTGAAAAGGCTTATAATACCGAGTTTTGGATGAATAGTGTTTTTGGAATAAAAATACAAAATTTATTATAGGTTTTCAAAATGACCAAAACTAGTGCGCTTGTGCTGGGATGGCATTGGTCGTCAGAATGACGACCTTGGTAGTGGTATCAGTCGCCTTTGTGAACGACGACCCAGAGTTCAATGGCCATCGCTCACAACGCCCCTACCATCGATCTATCCTACACTTAGTAAACTCCGTCCCCACATAGTATTTAGTAAATGTTTGAAACCTATTAGGTTTGGCTTAAGTGGTAATAGAGGAGATAAGTTTAAAATATGTAATGTAAAGTGAATAGAAGCAAAAAAAAAAAAATCTTTTAAAGCATGTTGTACTCCAATAGAAAAAATTCACAAATATTCTGTATATCAACAAAACCTGTTTAGATGTTGTACCCAATAGAAAAATTCACAAATATTCTCAAGTAACAAACAAAACCTAAGCGGCCATCATGTCTAGCCTATGCGGTGGCGCTTATAATAAGACATAGAAAGAGGAGGGTCTCGTGAGGACAATTTACTATATTGTAACTAAATCTGTTTAGTTACTAAAAAAATGAATTTAACGATCGCCACTCATCGCCTCTATCTCAAAGATTTGGCCGCAGATCTCACCCTACTAAATTCTAAAGATTCCGATTGCCTTTCTTACTAAATTGTTTAGGTAAAAGATTCATCGCCTCTTACTCTTTCCATCGAGCCTATACCTTTCTTTCCGTGTTTAAAATAAGTAAAGAATGAATGTGTGTTGTGATCTTGGTATGTAATTTCTAGCTTCCTTTCATTCCGTTCCGTTCAAATGGGATCACTCATGAAGAAGTGGCTTAATTCTTCAACACCGCGTCCACCAACTTGGAATCTACCTACCATGCTTACAAAGACGTGAGAGTGGGGATTAGAAAGTGATCATGGTATCACTATAACAATAGACCGAAAAACGTGGATGACACATAACTATGACGACAAACTGAAATTGTGGATGGCAATGCCCTGACACCTATTTCGCAGCCCCCGGACTATCATAGCTCGGGCTGGTGCCGCTTTGCCCTTTCCCATCGTCACAAGACTGAGCGCTTCCCCGGTTCTCGCTCATGAATTAATGGATGCCTACTCTTCATCAACTAGTCATGCACCATCTCCGAGAGACCGTATAGCCACCTGGTGATTTTTCCTTTGTCGTATTGCTCTCTATCTACTCAAAGGCTTCTCGTAATATCTATTTGTTTTGCATGTATGGTCCATACATGCAAAAGACAATACCTACAATAACTAGCTAGCTATTTACCCTCCCTTCCCGTGTTTACATAAGTAAAGATCAAATGTGTGGCGCCATCTTTGCTATATACTTTCTACTTTCCCAATATTATTGGTTTAATTACTATGCTATTAATTAATATCATGACTGGAATTTTCTTTTTCTCTTTCTTTCCTTCTTTCTTTTCACCTCAAGTAATGCTTATTTAAATAATGCACTAACTCCACTCGGGCCTCAGAATGCCTAAATGAATGGTATATAAAGTCAGTTTCTTCACCGGGACGCGAAGGCCGGAGAACCAACTCGTGATCAATTACTCCTTGAACCGATGAAGATGACGCCCCGACCGGCCACGATTTATGCGGATCGCCATGTTCCCGAATTTTTCTACATCAACGACAAGTCAATCTTTCAGAATTCGCAGATGAAGAGCAAAGAGCGGAAGAATTGCTACCCCGCTACCGCTCTTCCCCGAAGTCGATAACAACGACTCAAAGCCTTGTCATCATCTCCTCAATCATGTTCAAAGAAATTTTCTCGAATAAGAACGCTCGAGTTCTTCCTGGGCAGCTAAACGGAAATGAAAATCGAAGGTCCGTCGCTTGCCAATCGAAATATCGTGGAGAAAGGTGGGTGGGGAAATGATTAGAGATGTGAAGGAGATGATGCATCATTCAAAACATGAAGGAGCTACGAACGCCTGAACCAGATCCAACGCAGACCAATCGAGTCACTGAGACATTTCATTCTCAGGCAACAAAGATAACCGCCGCTTTGAGAATTCCTCCCATCACCATCGATAGCTCCACTGCGTTGGTGTTCTTAAACTTGATATCTTACAAGTCGAGCCTGGGATGTGGAGCGATCATCTCTTACCTTCGTCTCTCCATCGATCATGTCGATTTACACAGTGGAGTCATAGCTCCATCGATACCCAAACAATCTCTGCAAGACTCACAAAGAAGTGACAATATTTTTCAACACTATCTAAGAACTTGAATCAAACTTCCATGCTTACAAAGACGTGAGAGTGAAAATCCTGCCACCTTCAGAGTCACCATAATGTTGAGAGCGAAAATGTAGGATGACACAATGCCCGGACATGGCTACTTCGTTCGTGGATCCATCATACTGGGTCAGGCAGACTTTCCTTACTTCGTCCGACTTACTACTCCGCCCTCCCACTGACGTACCATTATCCCCGCCCCTTTCATCCCCAACCATCAACATGCATCCTGCAACAGTCAAATTCAATGGCAATGTCCACTCAAATCTCCTCGCTTTTCTCGCTATTGCATTTTACCTAATTCACTCTCATCATATATCATAAATAACAAATTTCTCTAATCCTCTATTAACGAAGTATGTATAATGTTGAAAAATATTGTCTAGCGTGGTCTAGACCTTAATTTGATGTATTTTGTGCTTATACATGCATGCATCATCAAAACTTTACATGGCTATTTGTTTCTGCACATCACTCGAATGCATACAAATCGATGAAATCATAGAATCGTTTGTTAATGTTGCTTGCTTGCATGTTTGGGGGTAATATATGCTATATAAATAGCGAAATTAACAAACCAACCAATAGAAATAGTGCACATCATGATCAACTTATCATTAATCCTTGAGATATATATATCGGCCCCTAACAAGGAGATTATCAATCTCGTGTTTAGTGCACTAGGTCAGGTGGTAATATGCATAACAACCTATATCACAAAACAAGCTAGAGACACAAGGCAAATCCAAAATCTCAAAACCATTTTTTTGTATTTTTCTTGTTAAAGAAGAATTAAAAGTCTTAATCGTTGGTGCCTCGTGCCACTAAAAAATATTAGAACCTTAACATATTTTAAATCCAAAAATTGCCCCGCTTAGAAAATGAAGAAAATCTCCATCACTAACTCTAAATTAGCAAGTGTCCCGAGGTTCCATGTGAGGTCATAATAAGATGTCTACTATGAGTCTTTACGAGCATCTCCAATAATGCTTTATTTTTACCTATCGCACTCTAGATATTTCGGGAGGCAAAACTACACCTAAATTATTTTTAAAATAGAAACATGAGACTCTAAATTTTAGTATACATTATTCTCTTATTATTTTATTATTATACTACTTATATTTCATTAGTCTTTAAGAAAGTATCACAAATTACGCCCTATTTGCTCTCGTAAAATTTTCAAATATAGACACAATTCCATTCTATTCCCCTGAAACTCGTTTAGGAGCAAGCTTAATGTTTAATTCCATACCTCCACTTAAACTGGCCCAATGACGCTATTTATGCCTTTGGAAACTTAAGAAATAGGTGAACATTTTGTGCTGCATCACTTTACCTAAAAGCCTCGTGTCCTGGGTCTAATCAGAGTTGGAAATCATTCCGTTTTTGTTCTCGAATTTGTTTCGACACACCTCTCGATCTTCTATGTTAATAAAATCTTAAGGCGAGAAGGTACAAAATTTGGCTAAGAGTATAACATGAATGTTAATAAGGAAAAAACAAAATGCTCAAACACATATATAATTACGGTCTCGCTTAAGACCTGATGAGGAATGAATATGCACATCCGAATAGCGTTTCGAAACTCGGGCCTAGTGCGTACTGCTTCATGTGACAGCACGCCCTGGTTTAGTGCTACTCGACACTTCATAAAGCTCTATCGACACTTTGCATAGTGCTTCACGACACTCTATTTCCTCGGCTGTGCACGTCCCGATTAGTGCTTCGACACTCGCTCCATACTATACCGCACTCGTGGTACCTATTGTGGTTACTGCCTCTCTGCTCATTGTTACCGGTCTAGTGCTGGTGCAAACATTTATATGATAATCTAAACAACAACATAGGAAAATAAGCAATCACTCCCATGCCACACATGATTCAGCTTCATGCCATAAGATATATTACAGTAATCTTCTATTACATAAGATTTTTGTTATGTACTCCTACTGAGATATGAATATTTTGAGATGCGACTATTTTACTATGTATACTGTGAATGAGACCACACAGTTGTCATATATGTCAATTGCTTTCCTTAATTAAGAGGTAGTTTAGCACTCGTGTTTCATCCGTGTAGGTAATCGAAGAGTTCATCTGACATTCTCAGATCTGACTGTGTAGCCAACACAACATTAGAGTCCACCTTATGTAGGTTTTGATTTTGTTTTTAAATGTAAATTTTAAAGTACTTGGTAATAGTGGAACTTGTATAATTACAAGAAGATGGACTCAGGTATATATGTATAGGACACTCTAAACACCACTACTGGTAGTCTTGTGTTGATGTCATTATGACTTTATGATTGGAAATCGCCCACTAATGTCAAAAATCAAAGTTAAGAAGTCCTCGTTATGTGGCATCCCCTCACTTGACGAGGTCAAAGCGGGGCATCACATTAGTGCATCAGCCTAGGTTTGTGCGATTCGATAACCCATGTTAGAAATGCATGTGTAGCAAATGTGTCGCCTAATGCGTATGGTCCTGTTTTCACTTCAGACGCACCCCACCCCGGTGACACCGCCAAGAAGCCGTTGAAATTTTCAACTTAGGAACAAGGTCCATCACCGATCCTTCCTCAATCTAAGTAAAAGTGACTTTCGATACTGGCTACTAGAAGCTATTAAGATCGCATGATGGCGGCTCGAAGCCTTGTAGAGATCGACACCCCCAAAGCTCTGATTGATATGGTGAGAAGACATGGAGCTAAAGAATTTCATGGAACAAGTTTAGAACAATCTAAAAAGGCCGAGTTTTGGCAAGAGAAGCTAAAGAGGGTGTTATATGAAGTGAGATGTCCTCCCGAGCAGAAGGTTTCATGTGTGGTCTCACTTTTGCAAAGGCCTATGATCGTCGGGTCATTCTAAGGCATCTATGGCTCCAAACCTGATGCTCTCGAGATTTCTTTGTCCAGAATTTCAGCAAAGTATGTTACCTGAGACTATAAAGAGGTTTAAGGGAAGTAATTTTAATTTGAAGCAAGAAATCACAAGAGGGGCTAAATATGAGAAAGAGTTTAGCCACCTCAAGAATATGCACCGAAGTAGTCCCCATCAAGCATTCGTCAAACAATTGGAGGATGGTTTAAAATGAATCCAAGGTGCGGTATCTAGGTCACATTTCAGAGACAAAGAGAGGTGAATTTCTATCAACTAGTACAACCAACTATGAAGGTGGAAAAGTCTGAAATGAGTAATCAAGAAAGAAATCAGAAGAGAAAGTTTGCAAGGGGAGGCTCTTCCTTAGGTAAAAGAATTAGAGAGTCTCAAGTTGAATTAGTGTATAGCTCACGCTAGGAAGAAGACAAGGGCTCACAAGAAGACTCCAATCTAAGAGAGGCACTTCAACCGCACGCGTGAAATCCTATCGCCCCCATTGCCATAAATGGCATTCGTATTTGGCCGGTTTGACTGAGATGCTTCGGGATGTGGAAGCATGCATCATCTCTCGCTAATCATTCCATGAGAATTGGAATTTAGAACTAAAGGTAGTGGCCTGAAGATCAAATGCACTTTTAACGACATGTGATCGAGCGAGTCGAAATGTGTCGAGGTGTTTTGAGACAAAGAAAGAGGGCTAGGGCTACTCAGGTCAAAGATAAGATATCACCCTATTTCTACAACCCCAAGACAAGCCTACGCACAAGGCCATCAAGATCCCAGTTCTTAAATTATAGCTTGTATTTTTTATCTCTATGGTATGGGGATACATGTTTTAATAGATCCTGGTTCTACTCATTCCTATGTTTGCACCGAGCATTTGTTTGATAAAATGGCATCAGTAGAGCAATTGGAATATGACATGCATGTGACCAATTCTCAGGTATAAGAAAGAATGTTAACTTAAGTATTTAGTAAATCAAGCCAATAATGATTCATGATAAAAGTTCAAGTAAACCGTATTGCTTTGCCTTTTCAAGAGTTTGATTTGGTTTTTGGGATGGATTACATCCAAACTGGCTATAGTTGATTGTGATAAGAAAACAAAGAAAAGCTGAATGTTTAACTTGTTGGGAGGCACCGCGATAGCGGTATCCCGGACCAATCGTCAATGTAATTTTGCTATGCAAGCCCACTGCTTTCTTATGAAAGGCTGTGAAGCCTTTTCGGGCCTGGTGCTTGACGCCAAGAGTATAGTAATCTAGAAGATATTCCGCGATAAAGAATTCCCGATGTGTTTCCCGAAATCATTCAAGCCACTTTTCACCGTAAAGTATAGTATAGCTAGTTATTGAAGTTTTACTTGGAATAGTTCCTATTTCTAGGGCACCTTACCGTATGACTCCAACTGAACTAAAAGAGTTAAAGACTCAATTACAGGAGCTATTGGATAAGGGATTCATCTGACCTAGTGTTTCACCCAAGGGTATGCCTGTTTTGTTTGTCAAAAAGAAAGATGGCACTCTCCGGATGTACATTGATTATTGATAAATAAATAAGGTAACAGTGAAAAATAAATAAGGTAACGTCGTTTTTTAATGTTCAGGCTCGGTCAAGCTTTGGCCTGCTCCTACCGAAATCCCATCAAGCCTAACAGGTTGCTTCCCAGCCAAGCTTAGCTAACGAGCTGAGCCCGAGCCGAGCTTTTTTCGAGCCGAGTCCGAGTAGCTTGGCTCGTTACCAGCCCTACTATCAGTAGCGGATTATGAGTCTTTACCAAGCAGCCTAGAAGAGATAATTGGTGGAATCAACAATCAGCCCAACCAAGGAAGACCTAAATTAGGAGCTCAAATCTGACTCATAATTTGCACGAGAAATGCATATCCACCACTCTAATTTCTCAAGCTTCAAATATAATAGCCAACTAAAAATCAACTACTATGTTGTGAAAAATAAGTAACTTCAAATGGAATACAAAAAAATGAAAATTTACAATGCTGCAAATGGAAACTGGTTCCACATTAATTAATGTTTTGAGTTTTCCTATCTTAATTGAGATTGCATTGTTTTGTAAAACTCGAAAAAAATAAATAATAATATTCAATTTTTCTGAAAAATGGCAAAACGGTAATTTGCCGCAATAGTGTAGTGGAAAACCTTGAATTTTTCTAGATCTTGGATGACAAAACGGACTTCACCGTTGAATTTCTCTTGCGAAATCTAGTCACCTAGTCGAATTTCGTTGAATTTCGAGACGGTCAATTTCACGTTTTTCGAGTCATCAGGTGTTCAGGTGACACATGGGGGTGGTGCCACATGGCATGACCAGGGGCTGCCACATGGCATCATGGGAGAAGGACACATGGCATGAGAGCCATGTGGTGTGGAAGGTGACACCTAAAGTATGTTTCCATGTGATACATGGCATATGATACATGGACCATGTGAAGACACATGGCCATGAGAGAGAAGGAAGGAAGGTGAGAGGAAGTTTCCTCTCACTTGGGATAAGACCAACAACATAAGAGAAAAAAAACAATTCGGTGGAATGGAAACCAAAAAGGAGGAAAAAGAAAGATAAAAAGAAAGAAAAGAGAAAAGAAAGAAAAGAAAAGAAAAATGAGGAAACCAAAGTGGAAAAAATCATGCCTGGGAAAATCAGGTGGGGGAGAGAAAGGAAAAGGAGAGAGGGAAAGAGATTTTCTCCCTGTTCCGACTCTGGCCGGGGCTCTATAGTCCGAGAATTAAAGTATGTCCACGCAACGAGAGCTACGTGTAGGTACCAAAATCCGAATTTTCGTCGAAGCTCCAAGAGGTATGGGTTTTCTCCTACACTGGTTCCTTTTCACTTAAGGGCCGTAAATGGCTGTATGGTACAGCCCCAACCATGGGACTACGTTTTCAGACATTGGGACTATTTTTGGACAATTCAAGACTAGGTTGTGAAGGTCTGTATTCTGGCTCTAAGCATGGGTTTTTGAACAAGAAAATGCATTTCGGGTCGGCTTTAGTTTTGGGACTGCTAGAAAATGCATGCTGGATTTTGTGTGTTATTCTTAAGTTTTCGAAATTTCGGATCGAAATCCGCATTATTGGCCGGAAGGACTAGTTTGTGTGACTGCTTTTGGTGTGTTATTACTGTAAATTGAATAACATGTTGAATGTGTTGAAAATATGTTGATATATGGGTGTTTAAATATATTAGCATGAATGGATGTAAATTATGTGTGTTTGATATAATTATCCATGATACTTAGTATAAAGTATGGAATGTAAATGTTTCATGTAGAGTTCTTTATACATGTAACATGAGGTACCCGTGACTGGGTATACGCACTGGGACACCGTATCAGGTTAGCGGTGTGCATGGCTATGATCATTCATCACTTTGGTGAATGGGTGGTCATTCAATGGGACAACGCTCCAAAATGAGTCCATCCTTATGGTTGCATAGCATGAAAATACGTGTGGTCGGGCATAACAAGAAGCGATAGATACCTCGAAAGTGAAAGACCTGATAATAAGGTTGGGACATTGATCACCGACGGCGAGTGCAAGCAAAGCAGAAATCCGTGGCCCACAAATGCATAAACACACGGGATTTTACTAAATAAATGAGAATTTGAGCTTTATCTAATGGGTTTTGGATTTATAAAAAAAAAAAGATTTTGTCTTGGAAAAAGGGTCATTGGATTAAACATCAATGACAGGTTTTTTCACACTTAGCATATGCATGTGTGAGGGAGTCGGTTAGGAATCAGGACATGGGGCATGGTGAGTCTCATCTCATTCATGACATGTAGTACTATTCCATGGTAGGATTGCATATTCTATGTGGAATGTGATATGGTCAAAGATGCATGGTAGTATAGTTTGGATTCTCCCTTAACCATACTTTTCACTGATTAGAGGTTCATGTTCATTTCTGAAACATGAGTCTAATCAATTACTTGTAAGATATACTTTCTTTATAAGATATGGTATTTTTCCTTTCTAGTACTTCATACCCAAATTTTTGGACTGAAGAATTTTCGCCCCACATGCAGGTGATGTCGCAAGCCTTCTCCGATTTGATTGACACCTCATCCTTCATTTATGATGAAAATTTCCATCTCCTTGATTACATCTTTGCTAACACGAGATCAGAATCAATTCATCAGAAAGAGGAGAGACCTTTGAGTGATTAAACTGATATTTCATTCAACTATCCTCAAACCATGAGTGTTAGTGATCTATTTGAGTAACCCATCAAAGTTCATTAGTTCCATAGTATTAGTCTACCATACCCACAAGGAACTGCTCTATGCTCTTAGAATTCTCCATCTCCGTGTCACGCAGAGGGCCACCTAGAAATCAGAGCAAGATACAATACCTTTCTTGGGTACACGGAACTAGTACTGGGAACAAATAAATTAAAAAATAATACCAATCAAATAAATTCAAGAATTCTAATTAAGGCGTTCTTCCACTTTGTGCAAAAAAATGACTATCATCATTGACCCATTTCTAAAGAGGGCTCAACTTTTCAAAACTGGTTCACTCATATCAGTGACTAACTGATCAGGAAGATTCACTGAAATTGTAAACAAATTGAAATAAATGAACTCCATAAACTTTCCATCATCTATTTAAATCAGACAGTAATGAGAAAGATGATTTTATCAATAAATTTCAGCTCGAAGTTGCACTTCAGTTCATTACCCAAATCCAGAAATTTAAAAGAAAATTAACTAAAAACTACATCGAAACTACTTCTACTAAAATGGAAAATAAAAGAAAAGAAAAGAAAAAAAAAATACAAGAGTCTTCAACTACCTAAAAGTCCTAGAGTCGCTGGACTCGCACATTGCCCTAGACGCCCATTTACACTTTCCGATGTCATCGCACTTCAATAATTGGCGCGAAATCCCCAAAATTCCGCCCAAATTAGTTGCTCACACTATATAGAAATTTCGTCGCAAAGTTTTCTACTAAGGTCGGCTCCTCATCGTAGCATGCAATTTTTTGTCATGACATGTTCTATGAGCTTTTACTTGGATTTGTCGCGACAGACTTTGATGATGTCACGACAGAGTTTTGGTGTAGCAGTCTTGTTCTTGTCGTGACAGAATGTCTTATGTCGCGACACCAAATTTTTTTTCAACCAGCTTCTCATTTCCTTCTGCTTCTGGAATCTGTCGCGACAAACATTTTTCTCTTCAACCTACTCTATCGCGACTCTGTCGTGATGTGATTTCATTCCTAGTACTTCACGGAGCAAGAAACTTTTTTGTCACGACAGACTTTTCTTCTCTGGTTCTTATAGCTTACTGAGCTGTTTGTTGCCAAATAAAAATCTCTGTTGTGACAAACTTGATTTGTCTAATCTTAGTTCTCATTCAATTTCTGTCGCGACCGAATTTTCTTCTATCGCGACAGAATTCTATCATTCCATAGCTTGTATTGTCGCGACAAAAACTTCTTTGTCGCGATAGAGATTTTGCCTTCAATTCTTTACTATGTCGCAACATGAATTTCTTTGTCGTCATTCCTCTTATGTTGCTTCAATTTCACGACGCAGAATTCACCTCCCTCATGTTTCGTTTGTCGTGACATAAACAATCTTTGTCGCTTACTGCAGGATTTTGTTGCTCATCAAGTGAATCCTCGAAGGTTATGTCGCAACAGATTTTCGTACGCGACAAATTCCTTCCTCGAGCTAGCTCCAAGTCGAAAAAACTTTGTCGCAACATAAAAACACTTGTCTCAACTGACTTGTGTTGTATTCTGCCATTTTCATAAAATGAGCTGTCTTTATCTCGACAGTTTTCTATTACCCTTTTTAGCCTTTTATGTTATGGCTGCAGAAGTGATTTTCGATAAAAGTTCCTTTTCGCCATTTGCCTTGATCATTGTTGCGATAGAGTTAAGGGTGTCACGATAGTCTTCTTTTCAATATTCTTTAGCAATGTCGCGACATAGAACTCTTTGTTGCAACAAAGATTCTATTTCTGCCTGAAGGTTAACCTGGACTTTGTTGCGACATATAACTGCTGGCTACGACATAGTTCTTTTGATCTGCTTGAAATTCGTCGCGGCGTAGACTCGCTGCAATGCACTTTTTGCTTCTTCGTTGGAATTATCTCTTTTCACTAACACTTGCAAAACACAAAGTTGGTGAATATTCCATAATTTTGGCATAAAATAGATCCGAACCGTTAAAACATACCATAAAAATGGATTAAAAATTGTTGAAAATCAAGCCCGCATCGCCTCATGCCTATGCATGTTTCTCTCCATATTTAGCATTCCTCGTTTCTTTTTTTTTTTACTTTCCCGAATTAGTGTAATGTACAGTCTTTATTATAATTGATTTAGAGTAGTTTTAGGATAAATATAATCATACAAGCTCTATGTTTACCCAATTCCAACAAGGTAGTTTATTCTCTTTCCATGTAAGAGAAATTCTATCCGGTGATATCGTCCCATTCAAGAATTGTCTCAAATCTGTAAGCTATTTATTTATTTTTTCTTTCATTACAGAAATAAGAAGAGAGTCTGGGTTCCTCCAGAGTTTTAGCCTTCACTTTCTACATGGTATAAGAGCAGGTTTAATCCTATCTCTTCGTCTCCATCTTCATTTATGCCTAAATACGGTCCAGCATTTGGAATGGCTACCAACTCATCCTCCTCTTCTTCTGATATCATCATTTCATCATCTTCATCCTCTCATCAGATGGAAACCTCTCATCTCCCAATCACAGCCTATAAATTGACTGGGCAAAATTATTTGCAATGATCCTTACCCATTAATGTTTATATGGGGAAAGCGGAGAAAGACGACTACATCATCTGGGAGTCAAAGAAGACCAGAAACCACAAGACTGACCAAAAGTGGATAGCAGAAAATAATATAATTCCATACCATATTAGTCAACTATGACCATTGACATTGGCAAAATTTTCATTATTTGATACTACTAAAGAAACTGACATGGAAAAGCGAACGCTTCGCATAAGGAAAACACATATGAAATCATTCAGATTGAAGGCAACCTCCATCATTTACGTCAAGGTGACCTTACGGTAACTGAATATTTCAATACCCTTACTCGTCTATGGCGTCAGCTTGATATGTTTGAGGTTCATAAAAAGACTTGTGTTAATGATGGTTTGTTGTATAAATAGATTATCGAAGGGAAACGTGTGTTTAAATTTTTGTTAGGCTTGAACAAAAACCTTGATGAAATCAGAGGAAGAATCATGGGAGTAAAACCTCTACCTACGCTCCTCGTAGAAAGACTTTTGTGTCCTATGAAGAAAGCTCTGAAAAATCTCATGACGATCCCATCAACAACCTAATATGGCATGAAGTTTCATTTTAAGACTCAATTCACTCCTTTTGACAACCGTCAAAAAATTAAAGGAGGAAGACCTCGGTGTGATCATTGTAGAAAGTCGGGTCACTGCTGGAAGATTCATGGAAAACCAGTAGATTGGAAGCCACGCCAACCACTTAAGAAAGAAGGACGAGGTAATCTTGTGGTTGCCAACAAACAATAGCCACAAGCTGAAACTAGCCCTTTTAACAAGGAGCAAATGGAGATGCTTCAGAAACTACTGTCTCATCTTCTGTCAATACAGTCACAAACTGGCTCATCTTCCAATCAGGTCATTGGTTCTGGAACCTTGGCTCACAAAGGTAATTCTTTGAGCGCCTTTACTGTTGGTAAGAAACGTAAAAAAACCTTGGATCGTGGACTCAGGAGCATCTGATCATATGACGGGAGATGCGTCAATTTTTTATACTTATAGCTCATGTCCAAATAATTTAATGTACCTAATAGCGTATGGTTCAATCGTCGTTGCCGATACAGTTCGCCTTGTGCTATCAAGGGATCTTACTCTCAACTCGTCTCCTTGTTCCTAACTTGATTGTAATCTATTATCAATTAGTAAACCTACCAGGAAAAAAGAGGCGATTACTAATTTTTCTCCACTCACCGGTGAATTTCCAGATTTGGATTCGGGGAGATGATTGGTACGCCGAGGAATGCTCGCCTCTACATCCTTAAGGAGCACCACAATCCACAAGAACAACCTCAAATGCAAATGGTACCTTTTCGATCTCATGTCAACATAATGATAGTGCAATTATGTTGTGGCACTATCGCTTGGTCATCCTAATGTTATAATATCCTGCCATTTATTTCCTTCATTATTTAATAAAAATCCAAAATCCTTTGAGTGTGAAATCTGTCAATTATCAAAGCAAGTCCGGTCTCATTTTCCCATTCAATACTATAAAGCGTCTAGTCCATTCTCAATGATTCATAGCGATATCTGGGGTCCATCAAGAATAAAAAATGTAATCAGTACTAGGTGGTTTGTCTCATTCATAGATGATCACACTAGATTAACGTCGGTATTCCTCATGAAAGAAAAATCTGAAACGGGTCAAATTTTCAAAAATTTAAAAAATATGATTCAGACCCAATTCCAATCAAAAATACAAATTCTAAAGTCTGATAGTGCTAGGGATTATTTCAACTCCATTCTAGGAGAATTTCTAGCAAAAGAAGGGATAGTTCACTTATGTTCATGTGTTGATACCCCACAACAAAATGGAATAGCTGAAAGGAAAAATAGGCATTTGTTAGAGGTGGCTAGATCGCTAATGTTCTCTACGAATGTACTGAAATTATTCTGGGGGGAAGCTGTCTACTGGCAGCCTCACCTCATCAATAAAGGATGTCAGTTTAGGGTACTAAAATTCCAAACACCTGTCAAACACTCCAAACCCTTCCGACCAATTGCCTCATCTCCACCGGGCCCCACCCAAAATTTTCGTGTTCTGGCCTTTGTTCATATCAATCAACGATATAGAAGTAAACTTCGATCCAGTCACGTGAAGCGCATCTTTCTCGGGTATTCTTCAAATAAAAAGGGTATGTTTCTTCCATATTTAGCATTACTGCTTTTCAGAAAAAAAAAAAAAACCTTTTTTTGAATGATCAACATCAACGATACGGCTTGAGGGGGAGTGTTAACAATCAAGCCCACATCGCCTCATGCCTGTGCATGTTTCTCTCCATATTTAGCATTACTCTTTTCATTTTTTTTGACTTTCCTGAATTATTGTAATGTACAGTCTTTATTATAATTTATTTAGAGTAGTTTTAGAATAAATATAATCAAACCGGCTCTATGATTACCCAATTCCAACAAGGTAGTTTATTCTCTTTCCATGTAAGAGAAATTCTGTCCGGTGATATTGTCCCATTCCAGAATTGTCTCAAATCAGAAGCTATTTATTTATTTTTTTCTTCTATTGGCGTAACAAGAAGAGCGTCTAGGTTCCTCCCTGAGAGTTTTAGCCTTCACTTACAAAAATAGATGAGTTTAAGACTCATCACCGTCCGTACTTACTTTGCGCCCATCCTTAATTGATCATGCATGCACTCCATGTTAATTTCCTTGTTTCGCTATTCAGCATTCGCCGGCTACCCCCAATTCAAACTTAATTAGGCAAATATTCATCGCCTCATTTCTTCCATTCCCACTATTTTTTAGCTTGTTATTTGTGCTCCACGATAGTGTACCCCATGCCAAGGGATGTCATGTCATGTCATGTTTGATTTAAGTAAACAAAGATTAAAATGGATGGATTTTTTTTTCCAGTCCGTAGATTCCAGTTAATGCTTATTTACTGGAATTTAAACTGGTTTGGAAAGATGTGGCACACTTTGAAAAGTTGTTATCCTAATGGCTGGGCGGCGGTCCTCAAATTCACTTTTTTTCTTCTAGGTATTTCATTTTACTATTATTAATATGATTTTAAATTTTTTGAGGCTTAAAATGGAAAAATAAGTAAAAAATAAGAATTCTTCCCTTTTCCATAACCTTCTAATTGTTTTAGTTGTAAAACCAATTTACATTATTCCAACTTAGGATAAATTATTATAAAGTCACAACTCATTGCTAAGTACTTTTAGAACATTTCACTTTATGATTAAATGAAATATAACTTCCACTCGTTTCTACCAAAGAAACACTCTAAAAAGGCATAGGCTTATCCAGCAGATGACACAAAATAAAATAAAATTATTTTTTTATCACCTCTTTTGCCAACATTTTAAAAATCAGACCGTTTAATAAACCATGGACCTTGTTCAGTTCACTAGATTGAAATAAATTGAATTGGCATTGAATTAGTCTCTCCAATACTCTACCCACTAAATCTATGACCCAACCTGATCAATTCTCTTTCAAATCGCTTATTGGGCTTAATAACAATGCTTTAATTTTCTTCTAAAATATTAACATATTTGTTTATAACTTGAAGTAAGTATAAGTACCACGGCTTTTAGGCTCAAACCCACTCACTCATCAGCCCGCCCGCACAGCCCATTGCTCGACCCGCCTGCGAAAAGGCCCGGCCCATTACACTAGTAAAACCACACGAGAACCCACCGTGACCTGGCGGGCCTCTAAACCCGTGTGGGATCCCGAGTCCCCCCAGCCTACACCACCACATATGGGAAAATACGCAAAGTATATATTTATCCCTGAATTTCCTAATTTCTAAATCCTTATTTGGAAGGATAACTCATAATAAAAACATATATTATCCCTGCGCGATAATCCGGAGAAGCGAAAAACAAACCTTATCCCATAAAAAAAGGATAATCCTTGACAAAAAGAAATGTATCTTATCCCATAAAAGTTAATCCTTAATAAGGAAAATAGATATTATTCCTAAAATAAGAACGGAGATTCGGGGAACCGAAGCTCATAAATCGGGAAGATCCCCACGAAGAGGTATGCAATTCTACTATCCTTCAACCTCCTTCTCTTCCCTCTCCCATATTGCCGACTTAATCATCGAGAGACTACCGCCCACCACACCGTCGGATTGCCCTTTTGCAGTTCACATTGCGCGTATGCCCCGTATATCGCATTTTAACAAAATTGTTCTTACAAGAAGCACTGCACTTTTTTTTTTTATAAAGAGATGACTCAGTAAGGGTAAAAAAATGATGTAGGGAGAGAAAATGATACCCTGCCTTTAAATATATATTACGGATAAGGGTAAAAAAAAATATTTTTTGTTGAGGATAAAATTTTACATAAACTTTTTACAATTTTTATTTCTTATTTTTTTTCCAAAATTGTAACCTTTAAATTGAAATATCTCTATCTTTTTTCCATAAAATTTAATATATATATAGTATATATATATATATATATATATATATATATATATATATATATATATATATATATATATTAAATTGCTTATTTTTCACAAAAATATCAAATTTAATATAAAATTTAAAATTGTATTATGGCTATGGGTGTAATATTCTCGCGATAAAATTTTCCATAAACTTTTATCCTATTTTCCCAAAAATTGTAAATTTTTAAATTTTAATATCCCCTATATTTTTCATAAATTTTAAAAGTTTGATAAGGGTAAAAAAATATTCTTTTTTATTTTTAACAAAATATAAAATTTTAAAAAGTTCATTACGCATAAGAGTAAAAAAATTTCTTTTACGTAAAGGATAAAATTTTCCATAAAATTTTTCCTATTTTTATTTCTTATTTTTTCCAAAATTGTAACCTTTTAAATCTTAATATCCTATATTTTCCATAAAATTTATTTATTTTTTTTAAAAAAAACCGTTTTTATTTTTCACAAAATATCAAATTTAATATAAAATTCAATTTGTGTTATTGCATTGATTGGAGAAATTAAAAAAAAAAATCTTAAAGATTTGAGACATTAAAAAACAAAAACGTTATATATTATTTGGTAAGTTCAACTTTTGAAATGTATGTTATAATGAATATTAATTCCAATGAATATTTAAATTATAATATTTATCCTTCTCCTTCTCCTTCACGTTCTAATATTAATCGAATAACGATACGTGAAGGAAGTGGCGATTTTAATGGAGAAGCATCAGGGAAACCAGGGGATGGCAACAGGTTTGGTAGAAAAGGCTCAAGTAATCTTAAAATCCAAACTTGAAACATCTCCATCTTCGTCCATCTTCATCAAGCCCAAAGCTAAAGTGTCCCAAAGTTCCAAAAGAGGTCAGGTGGAGAAATGGCGAGGGTGTCAAGACTCCATGCTCCAAAACCCCATTTCCTTAGGTCCTTACTTCATCACGGCGAATCCCGCCGCGAGGGAGAAGAGCTTAAGCTTAAATCGGCTAAAGACTACATCCAAAATTATCAGAAGAGATCAGGATGCCTTCTACGACAAATCGCCAGTGATCATCACCGAAATGGGCTGGACTATTATGATGAAATGTCCACGAAGAAATACGACGATGACGAAGCTCCATCAGATGATGGTGGTGGACTACTGCGGCTCTAGCCTCTCTTACATTTTAAATGTTTGCTTAGGCTCTAAACATGGGTTTCAAAGATCGATACCAAGATATAAGCGCTTTTACCGGACGTTTTGCCGCTGGAGAACCAACTCCCAGACACTACTTCCCGAACCGATGAAGATGATGCGGCCTCGAATGGACCAATGATTTACTGGACGGCCATGTTCCCCGAATTCCTGGCATCAACGACGAAATAATCTTTCGTGAATTCATGGGAATGAGAGCAATTCTCGCCACGCGCTGGATCGTTTCCTTCCGCGTCGGAATCGACCGGAAAGGCCGTAAATAAGTCAGAGTCAGCCCTCGCTATCAATCTCCTCGATCTTTTCCAAGAAATTCCTTCGCGAAGAACGCCGAGTTCTTCCCAGCAGCCCAAACAGTGGAATGAAAAACCGGAAGGCACGCGGTCAGCTAGAGATGTGAAGGAGGTGACGGGCATCATTCGGAACGTGGAAGGAGCTGATGCACGCAGAATCGCATCAAACGCAAATTCAACTCGCCACCCGAGGGACATTTCATTTCGATCAAATCCGCATCACCGCCTCGCTTGAAAATTCCTCCCATCACCATCACACCCAATTATGCTATGTTCTTGAACTTGATAGCTTATGAGATGAGCTCAAATGTCCCCCATGACTTCATCTCTTACCTTCGCTTCCTTGATTCTCTCATCGATCATGCTGACGATGTTAAGGAGTTGCAAATTAATTCCGGGGATACTCCAAAACAATCTCTAAGACTCATGAAGAAATGACAATATTTTTCAACACGGTATCAACAAACTTTGAATCAAACTTCCATGCTTACAAAGACGTGAGAGTGAAAATCAAAGCACCTTCGCAGCCACTATAACAACAGAGCGAAAATGTGGATGACAAATGCCCGGACATACTCGACACTCGGACAATCATAACTCGTTGGTGCTTTTTTCGCACTATTCTTACTATCTGCACTTACTACATACTCTCCCTCGCCTAGATAATAATAGACCCTCAAAAGATTTATTTAGAATTTCCAGATCGCATTGGATTTCTCCAAACCACCTCGCCTAAAGTAAGTGATATCACCGTAACTTATTTCTTTATGTTTCTTCTTCTACACTAAATTTCTTTCTTTTTGGTAAGTTTTGCACATATAATGGAATAAACATTATTATGTCATGGAATTTATAGGGGTTTTTTTTCAACAACTAAACAATTTAGTTACAATATAGTAAACCGTCCTCACCCGAGACCCCTCATCTTTCTATGTCTTGTCTATAAACGCTCTACCACATGAGCTAGACATGATGAACGCTTAGGTTTTGTTTGTTACTGAGAATATTTTTGTGAATTTATTGGAGTACAACATCTCGCTTAGGCTTTGCTTTGATACTTGAGAATATAGAATTTTTTTATCGGAGTACAACATCTTAAAAAGATTTTATTTATTTATTTTACTTCTCTATTCACTTTACATTACATATTTTAAACTTAGAGAGGTTCTATATACACCCCTTTAAATATCTCTTCTTCACACCTCATTTACTGGAGTAAACCCCAAAATATACTTTTTTCGTGACCCCATTCCAATACTTTACTTTCTCAAATGCATTCTCTTTACACCCCAACCCCAAAGAAGACTTAGTTTTATGTTTTATGTATTAGTTGTTAGACTTTAATGTTTAAAATAGAATTTGATTAATTTTATTGTATTATATTAGTTGTTAGATTAATTTATAAAATATATTTAAATTTTCAAAGTATTAAAATAATTTATATAATATAGTTAAATTTAAAGTATTAAAATAATTTATAAAAATATATTTAAATTTTCAAGTATTAAAATAATTTATATAATATAGTTAAAATTTATAAGTATTAAAATAATTTATATAATATAGTTAAATTCTTATAATTAATAAAATAATTTATATAATATACTTAAATTTTATAATTAATAAAATAATTTATATAATATACTTACCCTTATAATTTATATAATATACATAAACTAATTTTAGAAAATTTAAAAAAATTCGAAAATTAAAATGAATTCTATTTTTGTAAATCCGTATCGTCATTATATCCGATATTAAATCCGAAAATTTACCCATGATCCGGAAATTTAAATTCGGGGAAAGTTTGCTTTACCGGAAATGCAAATCCGAAAATGTTCAAATAATCCGATTTCAAAACTAAAAACTCTTGCTACGTCCGGATTTCAAAATCCGGAAGTAATTTTTTACATTAATTTTTTTATTTAATTTAAATTAAATATAAATAAAATGATGTTGTTATGAAAAATTAAATTACATCATTAAAAGTAATTAATTTAAATTAAATTAAATATAATACATATCAATTACAATATAAATCATTTAAAGTTGTAGATACATCATGTTTCATCTAAATCAATTTTTGAATCCGGATTAAGTACATTCTGTGAAAAAAAAAAACGAACCTGAATGTTATCAACTTCCTCGTCTTCCTTCTCCACCGTTTTAAAGCTAATTTATACGCCATTCTCACTATTTTTCAACGCCATTCTCACCCATTCTCACAATTTTTTCAAACGAAGCCACTTCGTAAGAAGAAGGGAGTCAGTGCGCAGAGAGATGAAGGCCAGCTAAGAAAGAAATGTAAAAAACAGTGCTGTACAGAATTGTGATTTTCCTACGTATTTTTAATGGGGTGTATAGAGAAATAAATGGGGTGTAAATAGAATTTCTCTTAAACTTATCTCACTCTATTACCGCTTAAGCCAAACCTAATAGGTTTCAAACATTTACTAAATACTATATTATGAGGTATGAATAATTTGAAAACCTTATTAGTACTATATGTGTGTATATATATATATATATATATAAATTGTGTTTGTTAAAAACATTTCCACAAATACCCTTACCAATTTAACAAAATATTAAATTTCATTTATAACATATAGGGGATATAAACATAGTTTCCCCTGAAACTGTTGGTAGCTAATACGGGAAATATGTGGGTTTTCTTATATGTACGCATATTAAAAAATAATGCCTCAATTTGGGGTTATTTGGTTCATGTTTTTAAAAATTGTTATTGCTTGAAAACTTAGATAATACCATTTCTATTTTCTATGAAATTTGTTTTGTTCTCTTAATTTGTATTTATCTTTTTTTTTTTTTTTTTTGTGTTTTTAAGAACAAAAATAAGTGAACCCAAATATGTTTTCCTATTATCCTTGTTTTAAGAATGAATGAAAACAATTTTTAAAAACAAAAACCAAACATACCAAAAGTCCCCTCATAAACTAAGTTTCTAAATTGGTATCTATAGCCCATATTCAAGTTTTCAACCTTGAGCTCAAACTCTCCAATTTAAAAGGTTTTACTACGATTCATAGAAAAATAATACAAAAATTAAAAATAAATCTAAGAAAAACATGGGTTGAAAAATAATCTTAACCATGTAGTTTTTTTTTTTTTTCATAAGCTTCCATGTAGAATGAAGATTCAAAATGGGTAAGTGTCTCTCTTTCAAAAAATTTCAAAATTATGAAAATGTTTCAAGAGAACTTTCAATCAAAATTTAAACTTTAGAAAGGTCCTAAGACACTTTCTAAATTTATCGCCATACTTTTAATTTACAAGAAACACCTTTTGATAGGTTAAAAAGTATTTTAGATTTATAAATATTTCTCAACCTTTTTGTATTTGAAGAAATTCTTTATTTATTTTTGGACTAAATAGCGGGAAAGGAGGCAAATCTGTTTAGCACTCAAAGGAGGCAAAGATACATGCATTGCCCCTAATAATTGGTAATAGCCTCTCCAAATGTTTCTTTGTTTTCTTGGGGCAAAGATACAAAATAACCCTCTCATATTTTAACAAATATAAAACTAACACTCGACACAGTAAACTGTTCCTCACATTGGGACTCTAACCTTGGACCCTTCACCTCTCATGTCTCCTAGACTCTTAATAACTTGAATTGGGTCTTATTGGCAAACAAATTTGTTTATTATCTCAAGTAGAATCCTTTAACTTTTTAATGAAGAAATGATCTACTTTTAAGAAAAAGGATATCGTGGACCTCAGATTTTCGGGGCTTGTTATGTTTTCACTTAAAAGACGAGTTTTTGTATTTTTTTATTTCTAAAAACATT
Source organism: Tetrastigma voinierianum (assembly GCA_016808115.1). Lineage (NCBI taxonomy): Eukaryota > Viridiplantae > Streptophyta > Magnoliopsida > Vitales > Vitaceae > Tetrastigma > Tetrastigma voinierianum. Next base: position 4,340 of record JAEQBH010007902.1, on the reverse strand, counting down.
TTCTTAAAACGGCTCGAGTCGTCACTTATTTTTGTTTTATTTTAAAAAGGAAAACAAAATAAGAAATAAAAAACTCTAAATGTTACTACTTATAAAATAAAGTGGGTCCGAAAAAAACCGAGTCCAGATTCGGAGGTCATGTTACCTATTAGAAGGTACTAGAGTGAGTCGTAGCACCTCTCTAAGCCCCAAAGCTCTGCCCTATACTAATCGAGATTATGGAAAACTGCGGACAATCAATCAATTAATATTTACACCAATAAATCATGCATTTAGTAAATAAAGAACAAATTAAAGGGAAGAAATGTGTTCGCATATGACCGAGAAATATTATTAATGTGGAAAACCAAGTTAGTTCAACACAACAATATAGAATATCATTATCCAATTAAAAATTTGCTATAGATCAAAAGTAAAAATTATTTGTTAAAAGATACATGAAATGCTCGGCCCACCTAAGCTCATTTATATGTCACAATTTAATTAACTCCACAAAGATTCCATTTTATGTGAATCCATGTATTTATCATGTTTCCGAAATTTTTTGAAATTGAAGTTTTGAAAATTGGAAGTTTGAAATTTTGGAAATTGAGATTTTTGAAATGAATTTGAAGTTCGAGAATTTTGAATTGAGATTTTGGAAATTGGATTGTGAAATTAAGAATTTGAATTTTATAAATTTGAGATTTGGAAATTTGCACCCTGATTTTAGAAATTTGAAATTGAGATATTGTAATTTTGAAATTAGAAACTGAAATTTTGAAATTGTAAATTAGGGAATTTCGAATTTTGAAATTAGGGCACTTGAATTTTGGAATTGAGAATGTAATTTTGAAATTTGAAACTTGAATAATTGAAATTGGAAATTGGGGGACTTGGATTTTGAAATTATGACACTTGAATTTTAAAATTGAAATTAGGAAAGGAGGAACTTGAATTTTGAAATTAGGAATTGGTAATTTTAAAATTGGAAACTCGAAAATTGAAATTAGAAATTGAGCTAGTTGAATTTGGAAATTAAAGTACTTGATTTTTTGAAATTTGAAAAATTGAAATTAGAAATTGAGGAACGTAAGTTTTGAAATTATGACACTTGAATTTAAATTAGGAATTTTCAATTTTGAAAATGAAATTGAAAATTTGGGAATTGAATTTAAAAACTGAAAATTTGAATTTTAGAAAATGAGAAATTGAGATTTTAAATTTTGAAAATTGACACTTGAATTTTAAAATTTTAGAAATGAAAATTTAGAACTTGAATTTTTGGAGACTTAGAGTTTTAAAATTGAAAATTTGAATTTTAGAAAATGTGAAATTGGAAATTTGAATAAGTTAAGGGTGAGAGTTTAACGGGCTAAAAAGTCGATCAAAGGATGTGGTCAAAAGGCTTGGTCGAATGCACCAATGGGTTGGCCTGCAGACGATGTATTTACTAAATCTGAAAACTCTGCAGATAAACACTCCAACAGTTCGACTGTAATGCAAACTCCAACGTTGGGTGGCGGGCAAGGCCGGGCTATATGGGCCCTCACTGTGAAGGAGGTCGACCTCCAATATTAGTCCAAGTAGATGAGTTAAATGGTAATGGTTTAACTCAAGTATTGTTAGATGATAATTGTTTTAACTGTTCATAAGATGCTGATATAATTAATGGGATAAATTCAATAAAGTTAACCTGACTAATGGATTATTCAAATATTTGACCTAATTAATGTTTAAATAAAATATGTTGGACCTAGGATAAATGAAACAACCTGTATATGATATTTAACTCCATTTTAATTTACTGGGGCCTGAAACTATATTAACTTTAATGGGTTGAATCTACAATAAACCTTTTCATTCTCTAGATAAATCAATTTCTTTGGGTTGAAGTAGAAGTTAAGTCGCTTTTATTTATTTATTTATTTTATTTTTATCACCGAACACTTGGAAAAATTCTCTATGTCTTAATTTCCACGCTTTTGCAATAAACCAAGTGAAAAGGCTTATAATATCGAAGTTTTGGACGTGAATAGTGTTTTTGGAATAAAAAATACAAAATTTATTAAAGGTTTCAAAATGACCAAACTAGTGCGTTTGGTGCTAGGATGGCATTGGCCGTCTTTGTGAACGACGGCCTTTGGGTAGTGGCATTGGCTGTCTTTGTGAACGACGGCCTTTGAGAAAGTTCAATGGCCGTCGTTCACAACGCTAGCCATTGATCTATCCATAATTTAGTAAACTGTTCTCATAATATAGTATTTAGTAAATGTTTGAAACCTATTAGGTTTGGCTTAAGCGGTAATAGAGTGAGATAAGTTTAAAATATGTAATGTAAAGTGAATAGAAGTAAAAAAATAAAAATCTTTTTTAAAGATGTTGTACTCCAATAGAAAATTCACAAATATTCTCAAGTATCAAACAAACCTAAGCGAGATGTTGTACTCAATAGAAAAATCTACAAATATTCTCATAACAAACAAAACCTAAGCGCTCATCATGTCTAGCTCATGTGGTAGAGCGTTTATAGACAAGACATAGAAAGAGGAGGGGTCTCGGGTGAGGACAATTTACTATATTGTAACTGAATTGTTTAGTTGCTGAAAAAAATGAATTTCGAACAACGGCCATTGGACTTCTTCTAAATTATATTGTAGGGGTCTTTTCTAAATTAATTTTTCTCTTTTCCTCTACTCCTCTTCGGGACTCTTTCGCCTCCACCAAACCTCTACCTAAAAACATCTCCCAAACCCTAGTTTTGGGTTCATAGATGTAAAGGAGTGAAGTCGTGTGAAATGACTTGAGAATGAAGAGAAGAAAAGAAACGGATTACATACATGTAGTAATGAAGAAAAGAATGCTTTGAGAATAAATTAATATATTATAGCTTTTTATTACTCTATATAATATGAACTAAGCAAATTGTGAAAAAGTCCATCTATAACAAAAACATAAACAAAATTTCTTCATTTTTCTTTAAAACAAAATTTATGTCCATTGACATTATTAATAAAAACAATAAATGTTAAAAGACGTAGAACGACTAAAAATACAAAATAAAATATTAGAAGTTCATATTTTGCTTTATTTTTTAAAATTATTTTGATTTTAATTGTGTTTTTAAATTTCTTTTCTTTTTAATTTTAAGTTCTTTTGTTTATCTCGAAATCGTAGTCGCCTCCCCCTTTTATATATTCTCTTTAAATCATTGTTCCTTAGAGAAGTGGTTTTTTTTTTTATATATATTCTGATCAGAAATCACTGGTTATCGTTTAACCATCACAGCAGACAGAAAGGTAGATGACACAATGCTTGGACACCTACTTGCAGTCTCTTTGACTATCATTGTTTGGGTTTATGCTGCTTTGGCCTTTTTCATGGCCGTCCAGACTTATTTGGCCGTCTTCCGTCCTTAACTAACTGATACATGCATGCAATAACTCGGTTCAGTAATTGGTACGCACGTAATAGCTAGCTAGCTAATTACAAATTTTTCCAATTGTTTTCTTACTGTCTCTATCCAGTACTCTGCTGCAGCATCTCAATTTACCCAAATTCAAAGACTCCATATAAAAATAAGCACTACTACCGCAACTAAATTAGGCAAAGATTCATTGGCCTCTATTTCTTTTCCATTGGAGCCTATACCTTCTTTCCGTGTTTAAAATAAGAAGAATGAATGTGGTGTAATCTTGGTATGTAATTTCTAGCTTCCTTTCTGTTTAATCGAATATGTGTTTTACCAATATTGTACTATGTCGTGTGATGTCATGTGTGATTCAAGTAAACAAAGACTAAAATGGATGGATTTTTTTTCCTCTCTAGATTCCAGTTATGCTAGTTTACTGATGTGAGTGATTTAGAAAATGTGGTAGCTCGATACATTATTGAAAGCTGTTCGACTCCTTTGGTATTAGATATCCTACTACCATGATCGTCATGATCAACAACATATGCTTACTTCCTTTATTCTATTTTTTTCTTTATTCTTATTATTAATATGATTTTCAAATACTTTATTTTTTATTTTGAGGCTTAAAGAAATAAGGATTCTTCCTTTTCCATAACCTTTAAATTTTTTTTAAACCATTACATTATTCCAACTCGTAGTAATGATTATAGATTATTGGGCCTAATATTCAAGTGGTTTCAATAAAATGCTTAATTTTATTTTAAAATATTAAAGATATTTGTTTTATTACTGAAGTAAACACCTTTTAATTTTAATAAAGAATGACTCAAGAGTAAATCCTTTTTACTGGATAGTGGATAGAGCTGGAGTTGAGCTTCAATTTTTTTTTTTAAGAAAAGGAAAATATGAAGAAATGAAGACTCCTTGCCTGACAATGAAGAGAAGA